>JAWQUT010000083.1:1453000-1478227 GCA_033807755.1 Ellobium chinense | reverse complement strand
GGGGGGGGGGGGCGCTGCATTATTCTGTTTGTGTCTGCCTCTATCAGCTGTCTCATTACTAGTTTTGTTAACTGATTGACGTAAGCAGTTCAGTGTTCCTTATTAGCAAAAGTCTAGGCCTAACGCTTCTTCTAGCGCGCGTTATACACANCACACACACACACACACACACACACACACACACACACACACACACACACACACACACACACACACTACCGATTTATTGTTTCAAATTAAAATGCCTTTCTCGACCCCCTCCCCTCTTCCCCGCCACCCACCAAGCGCAAATCATAAACCCCTAATTTCTTCTCTTCTCTCTATTCGTCGATCTTTCCCCCGTCCCTCAACCTCTGCTTTCATACCATCCTTCTCCAAATTCTTCATTCTCTTCCCCCTTTTTTTCCCCTGAAGATTGAACTATGGTGACGTCATCTTCTCTACACCTCTGACAAAATGGCTGATAGATTTTCACCATCAGTGTTCTTCCTTTTTTTCTAATTTCCTATCAAAGTTCCATCACTATTTCCCCCAGCTCTGACCCCTGGATAGGAGTACATCCTGACCCTACTCTTTCTCTGTCTCACCATACTAGTATGCTTGTTAGCTAGTCATCCTCTTCAGAGCCCCTGTCTTGACCTCCTGACCCCAATTCTTCAAACCTCTTGCGTAAATTTCACTTTATTAGGTTTGTTACGACTTTCTGCTGCTTGTCAGAATGCAGTTATCGAATCTCTGTTTATGTGTATGTGTGTGAGAGAGAGAAAGAGAGATAGAGAGAGAGAAGGAGAGAGAAGGGGGAAGGGGGAGAGAGAAATGAAAAAAAAAGGAGGTAAAGAAAGACAGAGGGAGAGAGAAAGGTCAAAGAGACATAGTCACACTAGCAAACAAACCAGCAGACAAACCTACAGACATACAAACGGAAACCAGACCACAAACAAGATGAAACTTTCTATTACCCTAACGAACCCTTGACCACTACAAGGCCGATTCCTTCTATCACTCACTAACGAAGCTAACTGTTCCTACATTAACCCTCGTTATCCGGACACAACTCCTAGCCCCATTTCATACCCAGCACTAGTATTAACCCTGGCCAGGCCAGCCAGCACGAACAGTGTTTTTTATGTTGTATCCCTGCGCGAGGCAGACCTTCGCACACTTGGTCTGGCGAGCATTATTAGCTTCATATCTAATTGAGGAATTTCGGCGTCAAAATTCAATAACCCCTTGTTGTGTCGTTATGAGCAGTCACACAAACTCCGTCCCGGCTCGTCTCCAGAAACATCCCTAACCAAATAGAACTCCCCGGCTCTGCCCGGAGAAAACAACGCCCTTCCAACTACCATGGGACCACTAGGACCGAGGGGTTTTGTGGGCCATGGCCCGCCGGTATAATTACATCAGTGACGCCCGCTACACCCTATAGAGGATGTTCGCAAGAAGTTGTGACGCTTGAACTATACTAAAAAAAAATTGTTTTTGAGAAAAATGGGCGGTTGCAGGGGCTTATATCTATATAATTATCTTACATGGCATGACATTTTCATAGCTACTTTGGGTTGTTTTATTTTGGGAACTTCACGTTTGAAATTCAAATTGATATTTAAATCTTGACGTTGTTTTCGTATTTCGCAATAATTTACACCATCCCTCCCCTTCCCCATCTTCTTAACCTTTACCCTGCACTCCTCCCACTTCTCCATGCGTGCTGATCTATTCCCAAAATTATTTCGTATTCTCTATATTTCCCTGGACTTACTGAAGCTTGTTATTAGATGCAATACATTAAACGAAAAAAGAAATGAACGAAAACAGAAATGTCAGTCACGAAGCGAATTTTGAAATTTACTAAAGAAAAGTTCCATATAATTAAAACAGAAAAATGAAAGTAACTTGCAAACAAAGCAAAAACATAGAGAAGGAATTGCAAAATAAAAAAAACAACAAAACTTTGATAACCATGAATTTGAAAGACAGTTGAATTGATATGTGCCTCGCATGACTGTGGTCGTGATCATGAATAACACTGTATCGTGTATTCTTTCATTCACTCTGGTCTTCATTCCAACACACGCATATACAAAAAATATACAACAAAATACACAGACACCTTTATATTCTTCTTTTATTGAATAAGAGAAAGCCACTTTGTCAAATCAGCAGTATCTTGAGTCACCCAGGTCCGACAACTCCAGTAGTGATGGACCGTAATGTAATTGTCTCCCCTCATTGCCAGAAAAGCGATGTTGGATGGATATTTGACGTGGCTTGCACGAAGCTCCTGGCTATTGAATTTGTCAGTTCTGTTTGTTAGCCACCCGTCAGCTTATGGTTGCCAAGTAAGATTAACGAAGAAAACAGAAAGGCCAAACGTTGGAAGAGAAATGCGAAATATTCCTGGCTATTCAAACTTTGCACAGTAGCCACGACCAGTAAGGGTTAAGAATTGAACCCTTGTTCTCTTTGTCTTGCAGATGACCGATCTAATTATGATTCACTATCGTGACCAGAAAGCTTTTATTTGAGTGCCTAGTCTTGCGATGTCTTGATTCGTTAGTAAAAATCATAATAATGAAGAAAAATATAACATTTTCTGATTACTGTATATTATTTACTTTGAAAATTTATCTCCCAAAATGTATTATACTTACTGGAGCTATGATTTCCAAGTTTTCAAAACTGAATCTTCTCAGAACGATCTGTTAAGAAGTCTTAGATCCAGTTTCAGCAATGATTTTAGGACAAAGAAAAAAAAGGAACTCAAGCATTTTCTTATAACTGCAGCAAATAAATTCATGCCGCAAACACAGCTGTTCTATATTCTTCTTACCAACCTTCCGTCAAAGCAAAACATCCAAAGCACAATTTAATTCCGTGATTCATTGCTGAATGTTCGCAAAGCTCCAACAGTTCCTTACAGCCGTTAATTTCCTAGATCGACCCAGCTTTTCTTTTAAGTCTGTTTTTCTTTCCTACTTGATCTCATTAAGCAGAGAGAATTCATTGTCATTAAACATTGAACACCGTGCATTGAACAGCTGTATGCTTTCATCAAGCGGATCGGTCTCTTTTTTTTTAATGTCTTAGATCACGGTTTTCAAGCTAGCCAAAGCGAAAAGAAAGAGAGTGAGCGAGTAATGTCCGCCGCCCTTAACTCTGGCAGAAATCAATCGATGCCTCTAATGTAAACCCTCTCTTTTCAGCTATGTCAAGCTAATGTAAATAACTTACTGCTGCTTTTTTTTCTGATTCTTTTTTATGCCCTAATGCAAAAGAGTTTCCATATAACGTTATACCGCGCTGTTTAAGTGTTCTCAGGCTAGACTTAATTTTACCTTCTGTACATTAATGACTTAGAAATGCTCTCTTTCTCTCTCTCTCTCTCTCTCTCTCTCTCTCTCTCTCTCTCTGTCTCTCTCATAACTAATTACCTACGCCTTTTCTTTTTAAAAACTATCTCTTTATCCTATTGAAATTCATGATTCTGTCTTTGTTTTTTTTTTCCTTAAATTCTTTTGCAGTACTAGCAGTTTCGAGCTTACATTCAAGTTTTAAACTTCTCTGGAAAATAGAAAAGGTTTCTGTTTTATCTCACTGCTATTTGGTTAGCACGCTAGAGAAAATTTGAAGACTTTTACCTCTATTTAGTTCATGAAAGCCTCATCCTTTCTAGTGTCTTTGCTGTTTGTAGACAGTATCCTTCAGTAATGTCTCCGACTCTGTAAATTTCAAACTAGCCATTAATGCACGCTGAATTAATGTTCTCTAACCTCACAGTACATTCAAACTGTGTCATTTTTTGCCATTAAAAAAAAATAAATATTCAATGTTTAAATCGTATCTAACAAAAATATAATGTCTTAATTCTGCCACTGTGTTATAATTGGAAAACAAGTCTGTTGTATTTATAGTGAACAATGAAATTTATTGCGAAATTCGTTACAAAAATATCAAATCTTTTATGGTAAGAAGTGAAAGTTATACAGTATCACTTACATGTTCCTTACTTTTCAGTACAAATATGACTATAGTATAATTTCTCTTTACGCTACAGAAAACCAACATGCCTGCACTTATAAAGGAAATCGAGCTTTGCTTACAATGCCTCAGTCACAAGTGCTCCGGCACTTCTCAACCTCATGCATATCAATCTATTACACTAAATCTACTTCATACCTACCATTCCATAAACTGTCATTCATTTCAAACAATATCACAACAAGTCTGGAAAGCGTGAGTCCTGAATTCTCTCTCACCACGATGAATATATAAAGACAATCACTCATTTCACTCATGAAAATTATTAAATGCGTTTTATTTTCCTGAAGTCAGAGAAATTCACTATAGAGAAAGCAACCAAACTACGCATTTCCTTAAATTTCTGAAGCGAATGTCCGGCTCTCAACGGCTGATCTCTTTCTCTCTAGAAAATTTTGTGCAAAGTTTGAGTAACCAGCGATATTTCACTGTTTCACCTATCACAGTTCTCTGCTGATGTATGCGACAGCAGAAAGTTTGATTACACTGAACATTTTGGCCACCTGCATAAAATGAAAGTTTGTATCTTTGTTTGAAATTCTTGAAAAATCTGCTGAGAAATTTTATTTGCGTGACAAACATTTCAGAAGTTGAAGCACTGCGGAATTAAATTCAAATCTTATGTACAGATTCCCTGCGAAGCATCAGAAACTCTCAAAAATTTAAATTCTTCATGAGAGAATGGAACACAAAAGCACAAAGTGAAGCTTGCTGTTCTCTCGTGTATGAGTAGTCAAGCCAGCAGCACCAAAATGAGAGAAGAGTAACGCTGCAGTTGCTCGAAAGCTTACAAGTCAGAAAGTGAAGTTACCTTGAAGAATAGTTCCTTTTATATACATTCACATCTGTCCTATATCATTAAAACGTCAGACTAAGCCACGTCAAGGCCTAATCAATACCACTTGATCCCCTTCCAAGCTCAAAATACCCTGTAAATCCCTAGTAGGTGCGCAAACAGGCACAATTTGTACCTACGTAAGCGAAAAGAATTGAGCCGAGGAGCTCGGAAGGTATTCATTACCGGAAACCAAAGCCGTTATTTGCTATTCTCGTTTTCAAGAAAAGACACAAGCAGCTGACGTAAATATCGTACTAATGATAGCATGTCATATTGAAAAAGGATAGAGAGGCTGAAAAAAATAGTTGATCAAAAAACAAAAATAAGAAAAACCGATATTTTAACTAGGTTTGTTTGCTCGTGTTAAGGTAATGAAGTTTATAATCTATTTTAGTTCACGAATCCTGGCTTAGACAGCTTCCGGTAGAACGTACAATGAACTTCATTATACTTGAAATGAATGAATATCTAAATCCAAGAAGATGCCTCATTTTCGCTTACGAATCTCTGCTCTTGGACTTGGTCATTAAATTACGGCTTGTGATTGGCTGAAACTTAGGAGAACAAAGAAGGAACTTTCCAGCGGGAATCCTTGTTTCCTTCCTGGTAGGGATGCCCAGTTGCTGTAGAACAAAGGTGATCCTTGGGTATCTCTAGACAAAGAAGTCTTTATGATGTCATGTGGCCAAACTGAGACTGCTCCCGCCCTCATTCTGCGGGACAGACCATATATGGTCATTTCTCACGGTGATTACATTCAAGCTTCTTGCGAATAAGGCATTATCCAAATATGGGAAAATAGGAAGCCAGCGAAAGTCGTGAATGAAGTCAGCCAGTGGCCTTGTCTTTGTTCTTTATCACACTGAAACCAATATCCGTTTTGTGAGCATGCCACAGGTGTTGCTGTGGCTGGCTTTTTCAGTTGTCTGGTAGGGTCAGACTCTACGTGAGACTTGAAGATAGAGTCTGGCATTCACTTCCAGGTTTGGCTGTACCGGTTCTTGTGCTTCCCATAATGACATAGGTCTTTTAGCCAGTCAAAATGGGACTTAAATCGCTAGACTAGGAACTGAGATATTAGGCTCTAAAAGTGATTTTGGCTATCTTTCGAATTTGTATTTGCTGCAGAAATGGAGAGAAAATTATTTTTATATACAAGACTGTTGATTTTATTAGTGAATAGTACATGTGGTTGCAAATAGATTTGCGCGTTTATGAGGCAGGGTAGATGTTCTTTAAAGTGAAACATTGTTCTTCGATTACGATGTTCTCGGACTTGATTTTTCCATTGCTAGAGAGTTACCCCCAGCCTGTCAGTCGACTATATCTCAGACCAGAATAAAACAAGCTCAAAACTTTTTACCTAACGACAGAATACTCATTGAATTTTCACATGATGTTAGTAACATACACAATCAACAACAAGCGACTTAAGCCTCATTTTGACTAACTGAAAGACAAAGTAAATCATCTTCAACTGATCTCGTGATGAGCTGGGCAGGTTTCCCGTACCAGTGCGTCGTTAAGTTGGTCAGTATATCCTCCTATATCACTGACTATCTTCGTTTCACCACAATCCATTAGGGCTCCTTTTGGCCTGCTGAAATCGCACAAAAAATCTCCAGGTTGTTCTCTCCACATGTAATGCCAGTCTGTACATATCCTTTCTCGTCCAAACAGACTGACAGTCCTTCTCGCGAAATTTTCATCTGTTCTTTCACGTATATCTTGGTGGTGATCGGCATTTCTTTTCATACAAGTATCTCACTGTTCCCTAGAAGGTACCGGTTCGGACACAAGTGATATTTGTCTCCAGAAGTGAAATGATGCATACAATTTATAATCCCATTCGGTTCTAAACACTACGTCACTGTCAGTACGTATGATTTTATTTCAAGAGTCAGAAAGTGGCGAAGGCTAGATTTAATCCCTTTTTTGGAAGCGAATCAATGACGCAGCGTACCATGTAAAGCAATATTGACCGAAAAATAATCGGCAGTTACAGAGCCTTAGACTGTGATTAAAATGCTATTTCTTGGTGCAGAAAGTCTGAGCTGTTCCTGAATGTAACCAAAGCGTGCAGGAATAGCAATTTAATAACCGATTACCAACGAGGCCTTCAACGTCCTGGTTGCTGCTTTTAATAGCAATTGGTTTCAATTTTTATGTATTTTTATGAATTTGGAGTATTCAGTGCGTTAACATTCGTCCACAGTTTATAAGTTTCCCAAAAAAATGCAGTTAATTGCAGTTCGGGACTATGTGAGTACAAAAAAATAGAAAGTCAGAATCTTTATTTAGATTAATTTCTAGTTGGAGTGGTAGAAGCGCCATGCGCCGAATTCTAGCAAATAATTAAGTCGCTAGAAATAAGAAATGAACAAAGAAACACAAATACAATACAAAATGGTCTGTGTGTCTGTATGCTTGTCTGTCTGATCCAGACTAGCTAACTCCCCCTAACTCTTTCTCTTCACTTGCCCTCATTTATCTGCTACTTTCCACCAGTCCTTCTCATTCTCGTCTCTCCTCAACCTTCATTCCCTTCTTCTCATCATTTCAACTCTTTTCTTTCTATCCAATACAATTTCTTAGCCAAAATAGCTAGGAACCGATCGTCGCCCTGCAGCACAAAAAAATCTCGTGCAGTTCAATTCTAGATGCCAGTCACGGTCTCTTTCATGTATATATAGAGCTGTCAGCTCCAACATATTGGGTGCTGCCTCTAAACAACCTTATTTGAGAATCTCTTTGATAAGACGCTGTAAATCAACACTTTTCCTTCCTTAGGGCTATAGTGTTACATGAATGTAATTTCCATTCTTGTATCTTGTATGGCCCCTTGTTTGGAGCGTGTTGAGATGTATCTTGTATGGCCCCTTGTTTAGAGCGTGTTGAGTTGTATCTTGTATGGCCCCTTGTTTGGAGCGTGTTGAGATGTTAGTTCCACTTTCTTAAAACACGAAAGGTTTTTGATATCATGAGGGGAGCATAATATTCTTCTTCTTCTTTCAGAAATGAATCATTTGGAGATTGTTACACGACGGAACATCCGTAAATAATATTTCAAAAGGTTGAAGGAAGACAGCATTGAAACAATAAGAAGCTAAGATTGTAGAAGTAACAAGAAGATAACTTATATCGTTTTTCATTTAATGCTAAAAGCTAAACCAAACAAGAAACTTCCAACAAAAAAAAAGAAAAGAAATTCGTTTCTGTATTATATTTGAAGTCAGTATTTATGTCTAGTGGTAATTTTGCTAACCGAGTTCTGAAGAGAAGGCCTTCCCAAAAACAATCATTAAGCTGTATAGTTTCATACTCTTTGATTTCGTTTGAACTTTCATGTTCCTTTCTATGGAATTTCTTGACATTTAATTTTATGTAGAAACTATCTGTTTACTGATCTACTCAAAGGTCTATTGACTTCTGAATAAGTCTCCATATGTGAGATATTTTTTCATTTCATTCCTTAAATGTCGATTTGTTTCCAGCCCGATATAAAATAATTATTATTCCAGTCTGCCGTCCGGAAGTTGCCAGGACTCTGGCCGAATTATCCAGCCATCAACAATCTGCCGTTCCGTTATCTCAGTGGCACACGGGAGCCCCCTCTGACATTTGCCGTAATTTCTGAGTACAAAAAACCACGAGAAAATCATTCATTTGTATGCGGCTTGCATCTCTGTGTAATTATGAATCTTGGGTAATATTGTGTCCTCGTCTTTTCAGCGGCTGACATTGACAATTGACTCCTCCTCTCCATTTCTCTTCCCTCAAGATGTCGGGTTTTTTTGTTTTTGTGTTTTCCCACCAAGGAAACAGAGCAAAAAATTTTTGGATACGGCAATGAGCTGAGCAACAATTTCATTGGAGCAAGAGTGTGTGTATGTGCATGCGAAAGGATCTGTGTCTCTCTCCTTTTCTTTCTCTCTCTCTCTCTCTCTCTCTCTCTCTCTCTCTCTTTCGCCAAGAACAGAGGAATACATTATGTCCACATGAAAAGAGTATTCAGCCATTTCTCTCTCGTTATTCTCTTACATCTAAGGACTTGTGGGGAGAATNCTTTCTTTCTTTCTTTCTTTCTTTCTTTCTTTCTTTTTTTCTTTCTTTCTTTCTTTCTCTCTCTCTCTCTCTCTCTCTCTTTCTTTCTCTCTCTCTCTCTCTCTCTCTCTTTCGCCAAGAACAGAGGAATACATTATGTCCACATAATGAATCATTAGAGGATGAAAAGAGTATTCAGCCATTTCTCTCGTTATTCTCTTACATCTAAGGACTTGTGGGGAGGGGGAGGGGAGAGGAAAGACCTGAGAAGATGGAGGGATGACATACGTAATTGTCTCCTGTCCTCTCAAATTAATTTTTTTTAAAACCCCTTTGCCACGTACGACGCATGCATACGTCCTAAATCTTTGGAACTATTCCTACGTCCAGGGACGAATCTAGCCATAATAGTTTTGAAGAGCCGTTTAACTCTTATTTAAACAAACATACACACGGGCTGATGAAAGAATTTGGTGACATGAGGATTTGAAAACCGTGACGTAGCGAAGAGGTGAAAAGCGATTCCCTCACCATCCCTGAAATCTTCTTACATTTTTCCTTCTTCTAATAATTTAAGCATCCATTCCCTTCCCGAAGACAGCCTTGCAGCTTGCCTACGTCTGGTCTCATCGTCTGTGCAGGGATGCAGTTAATGGAATGGCTCGCTGCGCTCTTCTATAGCGCAGACAGATCTTAAAAGATGGATGAAAACTCATTTCCGCTTTGACCTCAATCTCTAGTTTACGGGACTCTGAATTTTGAAAGCACACACTTACAGGGGGCTCCGAGTCTAGACCACGGAGGCATCTGAACATATTCAGACACACATGCTGACAGATGCAAACTCATACATAAATAATGTCCGTCAACTTTTTTTTTTTGCACGTTTAATGAAAATAAGCGAGGGAAAAAAAAACACGAGGTTAAAACCACAACAGGAATGTTCGTTGTTAATGCACTCAACACTAATGGAACCTTTTCAGAGATGCGTGGAATGTGGCATCATATAATTTTTGCGTTGATTCAGACACTTCCGACGCATTAAGACTGTGAGTGGCTTTGCGCATGTCCAGATGGTCTGATGACGTTTCCGGTTAGACCTTATCGCAGGCTTCAACACTGAGCCATCCCATCTCCTGGCTGCTGTCTCGCTGTCCTCTGGAGTGGCTGTCTATCAGTCTGATTGTCTAAGTGGTCGAATAATTTGCTCTGTCTTTGTCTGCCTATCGGTCATTCTTGTGTGTGCGGCTGGCTGAGTTGTTGGCTCTGTTGGCTGGCTGGCTGGCTGGCTGGCTGGCTGGCTGGATGGATGGATGGATGGATGGATGGATGGGTAAAAAAGAAATTGCATTTTCTGTCGTTTGCAGAGAAAGCAAATGGATCTAAAAAACGCTAATATCCATTAGCTCTACTTTGATATGCTATGGCAAAAAGGACTCAGTCTTCATTGAAATAAACCTTTTTTCTTCTCTTTCTCTAAGAAACTACTAGAAGACGCCTAGAAACTTTGTTCTTTGTCCCTTCGAAAAACTCAAGAAAAAAACCAAAAAAACCACCTACGCTCGTAGCTTACGTCACACATAACGCGAGCATCCATCTTTGTACTCTCATCTCGATAATAGACCGCCATTGAACATTATGACGCGCTGTCTGTTTTATTTAGACACCAGGTCGGCTTTGCGTCAGATATTCTATTGTACTTATTTTGTAGTCAATAGAAATCGTTGCAAGCCTTCATTATGAGACGACGTCAGCCGCTCTTTTGGCACCAGTCTTTGAAAACTCTCCTTTTTCACAGTAACAAATTCTGCTCACATATATCTCGCATACGCAGCATTATCCTCCATTTCTCTCCTCCCTTACTTTTCAAAGTTGTTTGGAAGTCTTCCAAGGTGAACAATACCATCAATATATCGGTGCTATTCTGAGTGACACCAAAAACATATATGTGACCTTTTTTTTTTCCCCAAGACTTGCCATTTTGGCTTTCCAGATATAGCTAACACTAATACCTGTAGTCGTAGATGGCAGACTTTATCTGGTAATGAGAGTCTAGCTCTAAGCTAATGACGTGCAGAATCAGTGTTTTTTTATTGGTTTGTTTCGTTTTTCAATAATATGAAAAGCTCGTGTTATATTTTTGTCTTACCGGAACCGGAAAGTTACACTAACAGGTTATTTTCAACGTCTTTTTTTTTCCTTAATGGCCTCAAGAAAACTAAAATGGAACTAGTTCTTTAATTAGAATAAGACAAACAGATGACACTGTACAATAGGTTAAATTTAGACATTATATATTTAAGGACTTTACTCGCAGCCTTTAGCTAATTTAATTTCATTCTAAATCGAAGCCGTAAGCAACAGTCTTGTTAATGTAGAGTAGATTCGTTCCTTATAGGGAAATATCTAGTTTCAGCTGTTGTCTGCCTTGTCCTATCTTCGTCCTTTGAAGTGTCCTATTAACCCACGCCTGTCAGCTTTAGGGTTGTCTACCTTGTCCAGACTTCCTCATTCGCTTTTGTCCCCGAAATCTATATGTCTGTCTGCGTCGTTGTTCCTGTGCGTAATCTATAATTCCTTGCGTCATAACCTTTTTTTTTTCCTCCCATATGGTATTTCTTGTTTTCACTTAGTATCGTCGTTTAATTTGACTGCTTTAACGTACTTTCTGGACGCTGCATCAAAATCAGTCAAAAAAATAAAATTGGCGTTCATCGTGTTTGTACTAGTTTTGATTTGACCAATTACTGTTCTTTGCTGATTGCTCCGTCGAATGGCATATTGTGACAATGCATACTTCACTCTCCTTGTCCCTGTTATTGTGTGTGTGNTGTGTGTGTGTGTGTGTGTGTGTGTGTGTGTGTGTGTGTGTGTGTGTGTGTGTGTGTGTGTGTGTGTGTGTGTGTGTGTTGTGTGTGTGTGGTGTGTTTCCCTTCTTTCTTTCTTCTTTTCTTCCTCTCTTTCTTCTTTCCGCTTTCAATTCAATAGTGTCTCCTTCCCTCTTCCCTTATCTTCTCCCATCTTTTGTCCTCCTTCCTTCCTATTCTCCAACCTCTTCTCGCAGCTTTCTCTCCTTTTCCTTCCGTTCCTTTTTCCTCCAAGATACTCCCCCAAATACTTCCGCTACTCTTCTTCCCATCTTTCATTTATTTTTCCTTCCTACTCTCTTTCCTTTTTTCCCACCTTTCTACCCTCCTCCTTCCTTTCACTCCTTCTCCAGGACACTCCACCAAATTGCTTCTTCTATCCTCGTAGTAATAACTCCGTCATCTGTCATTCTGTTTCTATCTCCCCTGGCCAGATAGAACCTTTTAGCATCATCAGTCACACATCCATGATATGACGATTAGATCCCAGTATTTGCATAAAGACATAATATGGTTTTTAGCGTATTGATTCCGGACCCTTACAAGCCCTCGGGGCAAATGAGCACTCGATAGCCTCACACACTGCTCACCCTGGTGATGGTGTAACAGAGGTATAGATACAGAAACGAGAGCTGATGTAAACCTTCGCAAATAGCAGGATGATATTTTCGCAAAATTCACTTTTCTTTTTGCAAAGTTCCCTGTCGTCCTACCAAATTTATTCTTGCTAATGTTGCATTATTTTTTTATTTGCTAAATATGCCGAAATGTTGTTTGTGCACTTCGCAGTTTCTGCGTCTGCAGATTTTGTTTTCCTTTGCCACAAATATCTATTTCAACTCTTTAGTCGCGGGCAAATCATAGGCCCGAGACATTTTCTGGGAAATAATTTCAGACAGTGTATTACGTCCGCTGAGATGAGTAAAGGAATTTTAAAAGGGCAATGAAAACAGCATGATGTTGAACATGAATATTAACATAAACGAAATAAACTGAAAATTAAAGGCAGGATTGATGGCAAAAGCATGGAAAGTTTTTTTTTTTTTTAACATTTCGCTAACGATGGTTTAGAGATTGAATAGAATATGAAAAAAAGTGCAGCGATCACGTGATGTGGAGTATGTTCATAAAAATACACAGTACTTAACAGATTAGTTTTTATGACAGTTCGATAAGAAACCTGGCAATTGAGTATTTGTAAGACCGATCGTTGAGAGTTCAGAGTCTTCTTGAGAACTAAAGAACAAGACAAAGCATTTGTTATACGCCATAAAACATGCAGTTCACCTGGCACATATTGTTCAACATGTAGAAAAAAAAATGCTTGTGACGTCACTAGACTTCAGTAGGACGGTATTCAAATCTAAATCATGCCAACGAGACGTGATATAGAAGATAATGTGAGTGATGCACGGAGCAAACCAGCACGTTCCTATTACGTAGCGTTGGTGAATGCGATACCAGCCGTAGAAAAAAAAATCTACGAGGACAAAAAAAAAGATTCATGATTTTCAGAGTAATGAAGAAACTCGGTGGAGAAAACTAAGGGAAAATATATCTGTGATCTGAAATAGACGGGAGTTGTTGAACGAGAAATGAATATTCACAAGCTGTAAATGAATACGGCGTGACGTCGATGGATGATTAAGTGAGATCAGGGGAGAGAGAGAGAGAGGGAAGGATGGAGTGATGGAATGGAGGATGGAATGACAGAGAGGAGGAGGAAAAGAAGCAAAGGGAAGAAAAGTATGTAGAAGAATGAAGGATGAAAGGTGGAAGCATACTCAGAAAATTAAAGCGCAGCATTTTCGAAAGAAGAGAAAAAACATGGCATATACAAAGAGACAGAAATGGAAAAAAAAAAAGAGGAATCATCTTTACGAAGAAGGGGAACAAAGCAAAGGAGTCCAGAGAGCGAAAGTAATGAAATGAAAGAAGAAGACGCGCAAAATGTAATCAGTCAAGTACTCGTAGCAAGGGAAGAAAAGTATTATATCCAAGCAAGATGGCAGGGATGCAGGCTGGTAGACCGTTTGACAGGCAGGGTGTCAGGCAGGTGAACAAGTCTGGCAGGCTATTTAGCAGGAACTCTGACGCTTGGACTACGCGAATCTTTATACCCTTCGCGACTGTGACGTACCGGCAATCATACCTGGTTGGAATCTGTAACCTGGCTTAGTCATCCATACCCAAAAATGGTCTGAGAAAGGCATACCATCTATTTATTGTACCTTTTTTGGACACACCATCATGACAGATGTAAAATAGCTGTTCAACAAAATTGATAGAGTTGATAAATCGCTTGAAAATATTTCTCATATATAGACGTATGTTTTACTGTTATAAGAAACATGCTGACATATTCATAAAGCAGAAGGAGGAGTCTTCAACCCAGATAACGATGCCAGGACAAGGAGAAAACAACGTTGTTTGTCGCATGTCGTCGTCTATATTTGACCCGCCGTATCTTCCTCTTCTTTATATATAGTCATGCTCTCACCCACACAAAACCTGGCGACTGACTAAGCCGGAACATGACGTGGGCCGTGAAAAAAAAATGCTGACTGAAGTCGATGGCAGGTTGATATTAAATTTCTATTTTATTTCAAGAATCAATCGCAGAGCTACTTATTTGACGTTCTCAAACCGATTTGCCAAAAGGGCGCGGTTGATGATCGTTAATTCTCTTTTAAGAAGCTCGACCCATTTTCTGATCCCAAACTCGGCTCGGTGCCCCAGATTTGCACACTAAATGACTATAATTATACATTAACTTAAATGCCATTAGCGCGATGTGAGATTAAATGTGTTCAGTTGTGCTGTAAAATGGACGGCTTACGTCAGGAAGTGTAACGATCTGAAAAACTTCGGTAGTCGATGGTGCATCAGCAAAGACTTCAGATTTCTTCTCATGATAATTAACCAGAAAAAGAAACTTCTCAGATCAGAATATCATCTAGACTAGATCAGTTTGAAGTGCTCGTACATTTCTTGAACTAACAAGATAAATCAGGATATAAACCTACCTCATTCTATTTTGTCTGTCGTTAGAAAAATCTTACTGAACGAAAGAAAATACCCTCTCTCTTTGTCTTTCTTTCTCTCGTTCCCTTTCTTCCACCCTCCTCTGATTATAGGTTGACACCAACAACAATGCTACCCCCCCCCCCCCCCCCCCCCCNCCCGCCCCCCACAGAGAAAACGACTTTTCCCTTACTTCCAAGTCGAAGTTTCCACCTCTTGTCTTCATGCTTGCACAAAATGTAGCGGCCCCTCATCCAAAACGGACTTTCAAAAAAACTACTTTCACCTGAATCGTTTTGTTCAAAGACACAGAGCCTTTGGTCGTTTGAGAGATTCGGACTGCTGTAATGAACTAATCAATAACTTCGAAGATATTAGTTTTGTACGAAGACTTCTAAACGCAAAGTTACTCACGCCTTTCTGATCAGTAATCAATAGGACGACTCATTATTTTCGTTGAATTATGATATATTCTGTTTCTAGAGTTGATCTTCTATAACTATGGAAGCTATGACTACATAGGTAGAAAGATGAGCCGGTTGTGCGACACTGTCTCATTTTTAGAATTTGTTTACGTATCTTAAAGTTAGGCTATTTATGTATGAGAGATCTGCATCCTCAAAAGATTGCTAGAGAGAAAGAAATAATGAAATTAAAGTTTAGACACCGACAAAAGAAAGAAAGAAAGAAAGAAAGAAAGAAAGAAAAGAAAGAAAGAAAGAAAGAAAGAAAGAAAGAAAGAAAGAAAGAAAGAAAGAAAGATATTGCTGGTATCATAAATGCTGGAGCTACGCTCAGAAACTAATCTCTTAACAAATGACACCATGTCAGCCCTGTGTCGCCATCAGATTGTGCCAATGTCTAGCGAGACAGCCAGGGGGAACTAACTGTGACTGTTTGACACCAGAAAGTCAAAGAGTAGTTACCCCTCAATGGCTGTGGGGCAAGGGAGACAACAGACAACTTCAGAAATGCAAGGGAAACAATTCATTTATTGTTGTTGGGACAGTTAACGAAACCAGTTAACGAAATTATATATATATTGGTCGTACTTTTTTTCAATATTTTAAGTAACCAAGGCACTTTCTGTTCTCTACTTCAGATCAAAGATGGCGCCTGCATGCTTAGTAAGAAAACCGGAAGTGATGTTGGCAAACTTTACAACCAGGGACTGACCCAGGTTCACCACTTCGAGATGAAACCATCTCTAGGTGAGTCTCTTGCCTTTGATCTAGCTGTTTGTCGCAATTTGTTTTAACCGTTGCTACTGAAAGGAGATGTGGCTGACGATGATTTTACAGTATCTATAGTCAGCTTTATTCGGTGAAGTTTACTCAGTACTCTGCCTCAGCTTTATTCCTTTGAGCTGAACATGATGACGGTAATGTTAAAACAGCACCTCTCATATAACGATGCCTCGGCTTTAACGGTAAAAATGGCTCCAATGATAGCATTGTATCCAAGGCCCATTCTTGTCGACTTTCAATGATGAATATGATGGTAAAGACAACTCTAATGGTTCTTGCAGACTGTGGTGGTGCCATCACGGAGACTGAGGGAGACTTTGCCAGCCCTGGATGGCCAAGAAACTACAGCCACCACCTCAACTGCACCTGGACCATTCGTGTGCCTGAACACAAGGTGAGCTTTAAGGATCTTCCGTTCTCTATCAGCCCATGAAACGACGTTCCATCCTCCTCTGTTATAGGCAGACAAGGGCATGTTAAGAGTTGGGACGTTGGGATGTGAAAGGAATGGTGGATGGGCTGTGAGAGTGAAGGGTTTTAGCGCCCCTTTTCACCTTTCTCCTGACCGATGACCATAGATTGCAAAAGGAAAGTGAAGAAATGTGCTTCTTTATTCATGGGTCTTCATATTTTAATAATCTTAAAGATATACAGGGAGAGGGGAGTCAAGGCATGAAAGGAGACTTCATTAATTTGATTTCAATCGCACTCACCACTTCGAAGCACTGTTTCCTGAAATTCACGTGAAACATTTCGTACTGCAAAGGAGCTTTGCATATCGCTACTTTACTGACCATCCATATGTTAGAATGAAGGAAACTGAGAAGAAGTAAAAGTCTGATGTTCGAAATATGAAAGTAAATCCTTGTGAGTCAAGGTGGTGCTCACGGTCATTTGTAGGCGGGGTTTTAAACATGAGTCAATGAACTTTTGTCACCTTTCCTTGAGAATGGTGCAAGAGAAATGACGAGATGGACGGCGAATTTCCTAGTACTTTTTCTCATTCATATCCAGCGATGATAACTCTCACCGCGAACTCAAAATCATTATCCACGTCATGCTCACCAAATTAGTTTAAATCCCCTCATAATTTCGAAATTTCTTGACCTGCCCCACACCGAAGCCAAAAATATTTCACACAGACCAGACAACATAATTGAACCCTTGCGTCACACCCACGAACTCCTTGCCATGACATCGCCAGCTGTTGCGTGCAGTGTGCTAAGGACGCTAATGTTAAAGAAGTTTTGTTTCGTTTTATTAATCTTCCTATGAAAATAACTTTGAAGACTTAACCTTAGGCCGGCCCGGTGTTCGTTGTTTTCTTGTCTGCTCATTTACAACACCTGTTACATAGAAACGTCAGCATTATTTATAGTATATTTCGCCCTAGGAAGTTGCTTACCTGAGTTTCACGTAGCCGACCTTTGAAAATGTCTCCCAGTCTTACGAAACGAAACAAAAAGAAGTCGCGTCTCAGATTTTGAAACATACATGGGTACATGTAACAGGTTGCAGATACCGCGTGAGGTGGTTTTTTTTTTTNGGGGGGGGGGGGGGGGGGGAGGGTTAGGAGGAGGGAGGGAAGGAAGAGACAAGCTTCATCTCAGTTTCTTAGCTCATTTCTGAGCGACACATATTTCGAAATTATTGACAAAGCAAGATTTTTTTTTTACGAAATTTAGATGACAAAGTCTAGGGTTGAAATCCCATCTGTCAAGGTTTTCATTTCATTGGCACGATTCTAAGACACTGCAGGGCCTTGAGGATCAGGAAAACGAAATCCGTTTTCAGTCAGAACAGCTCGTACTAGACAAGCGTGACATCAGATCATACACCCTGCTGTTTTTCAACGTCTCCTGAAAAAATAAAAAATAAAAAAACACCCTCATCCTTGCCACACTGGTGTTAAGAAAATTGAGTGGCTTTGTTTGAACTTAGCTCTTTGCTTCCGTGAAATATATGTCTAGTATCAAGGGCATTCGGGGTTTTTGCAAAAAATATTTCGTTTGGAGATCGTTATTGACTTTAAGGCCATGAATAAGTAGTTATTTTAGCGGGAAAAGCAGGATAAGACGTTTGTTAAAAGTTACTAGTTTTCCTTGTCTCACCCATCATCCAGTTGTAACGCCATCAATAATAATTATCATTTTAATTTATGCATATTTTGCAGGTCATCCAGTTCACCTTCATTCACTTTGACCTCGGCAAAAAGGCCACAAACCCTTGCTCCGGCGCCAACGACCGACTACGCATCTCGGAATCTACGTCACAAGGGGAAGTCAGATTCTGCGCCAGTCCACCAATGACGACATACATCAGCCAGACCAACTTCGTCTCCTTTAACTTCATTACCAACGGCCACACTGACGCTCAGGGATTCAAGGTTGCTTTCAAAGGAGGTGAGTATCACTGATGATATTGCCGTTGCTCTAATTATCAACATCTATATATCATTGAGAATACATGTATTTAATCTGGAATCTTTAGCAAACGAGAGAAGTGAAAAACATGAAGGAAAAAGAAAATGACTGTCAGGGAGGGGGGAAATGCAGAAACTGGTCAAAGGGTCGTTCAACATTTGGAGTTTGGAAACTCTAAGCAATATCATTATCATCGAGGTCTTTCCCTGACCCATTACTCAAAACCTTGTGCCTCATATATGTGTTAAAGAAAAAAAAACACATCACATTTGCATACACATAACACAATATCACAATTAAATGTTCCTATATCATAATAAGTTAACCCCAATCTCCCTCTCTTCCTTCCCTCAGACTGGCCTTGCCGTGCCTTGCTCAAGTCTGACAGAGGCGAGATCGCTTCCCCAGCATGGCCAGAACAGTACGCCCCTGGACTGAACTGCGCCTGGACTATTCAGGTAAGATCATATGAGATCATTTAATACAATGTGAATCGGACTTAGGATACCAGCATAATGAATACAAGAGACATCATGTCTCATGTTTGGCTGAGATAAGCTATCAAGATGGACCATTTGAAATGAATTAACTTGTTCACATTATCTCAGATGAGTTTAAATGCTAAGAATATAAAGATAGAAAATGAGATTCTTAGCTTTACTCACGAAGCAAAACTTACAAGATCAGTGCTTATGCCAAATTCCATTCATCATTTTATCATACCCTATAATTGTTTCGCTACGGTAATATCTTTTCTGAGTTCATATCTTTATGCTTAACAATTTTATACCTTATTGTATTTACAGGCTCCTGTTGGCGGTAAAGTTACTCTCAAATTCACCACTATTGATCTGGATGGTCAGTCATACGGCGCATGCACCGATCAACATGACAACATTGACGTGTATGATGGCGCTACTATCGCTTCTGACAAAGTTGCCAGGTAAGCTGAAGTCTAGTATGCTAACTTTTAGCTACCGCGAGGTCTTAAAGGCAAGGCCTCTGGACATAAATATGATCTGTAGCAAATACAGTGCAGAGCATAATGGCAAACTTCAACAAAAACTTATTCTTTTTAAAACGCCAAGAGCTCGTTAAACGTTAGGCTTTTCTTGCGCCAATCAATAAGACGTGGACGCCTTTAAGTTTCTGTTAACTTTTGTTGCCATTCTGATCAGGAGCCATTGTATTGCTCCTGTCGCCTCGATATTTCAACCAACGGTCAACTGGATGATGTTCCGTTAAAGTACGTGGCAACACATCAATCTCAACCAGTAACCTTTAACCATCTTCACTTCTTGCAACCTCACTGATCTTATACCCACTATGTGGTTCATGAAAAAAAGGTTGGCATATTATTCAGAATGTACTTTTTGTGAGAGAGATTTCGTGATGCATGTATGAAATGTCCACTGTGTCTCTGACGTAGTGTTAATGATCTTGACAAGATGTTCTCAACTCACCTCATTCATTCCGTTCACAGGTTCTGCAAACACGAATCACCAGCCCCCATCGTCTCCTCTGGCAACGTCCTGCTGGTTACTCTCAAGACTGACAGCTACGTTCAACGCACGGGCTTCCACGCCAGCTACGACTTCATCCTGCCCACCACCATCGCTCCACCAACCACCACCACCACAACCACCACTGTGAGCTACGACAGCGATGGCCGAGAGTCCTTGAGTGCTAAATTTGTGGAGCCAAGGATGGAGCGCGATGGATCGGCTGTCAACATTACATTCACTGAGATCAATTTTGGTAAGTTGATAAACGCAGTTGAGTGTGTTACTGTCTTTAGGCTGTTAACATATACCACCAGCATTGTGAAAAACAGCAAAGGACTCACTACCACTATCATCATCGCCACTACATACATCGTTACCACCACAACCACCTTTTTTTTTCGTCTTCTTCCTCTTCGTCCTCACCTGCCGGCTGTTATCTCCATTATTCTCATCACCACTACCACCACCACCTGTCGTTCGTTTTGTTTTCTCTTCTACCTAGTTTTCATCTGTTGCTGATATCATCATTCACCACTACTACTACCACCACCACCACCACAAATGATACCAACATCACACCCACAACCACCACCACTACTACTACTTCCTCCTTCTTTTCCTCCTCATCTTCCCCCTCCTCATCATCATCATCTCTACCATCCTCAGGCATCCAAGGTGGCGACTTCTACCAGCCAAACCCCAGTTCCAGCGAAGGTCTTGAGGGCAGCATGGACACTGACACGTACATTACCATCTTGTGGATTGTCCTGGTCTCTCTGCTGCTGATGACCACTGTCCTCTCTCTCGTCCTCATCGCCGTCTGCAGACACAACAAGTAAGAATGGGATACATATTGCTTGTCTTAGTGTGCCAGGGGTTCCCAGCTTGGAATATTCAGTCACCTTAGAGTACTCAAAGGAAAATTTTAGGAAGTACGCAAAGAAAATTTTAAGATTACGAGAAACTGGTTGCCCATATCTTACTACCTGTGGATTCTAGTGGGTCTGATGGGGGTACGCACAATTCCCTAGTGATGCCCAGAGAAGTTGGGAATCCTTGTACACTACATAAATAAATTTAGGGTAGGAGACTTTTCAGCCAATGAGAGCGAATATTTCAAATCGCAATAACCAATCAGATTCCTCGATAAGTGATACTGATCGTCATTTTAATTTCGTTCTTTAAAGAGGAATTGTACTCCTATTTTCTGGCTTTGAAACGTATTTCATCACAACTGATTCATTCATTCTTTTCTGTTATATATATATATTTCTTTCTTATTCTTTCCTTCCTTTTCTGTCTTTCAAATCAATCTCAGTCTTTCATAATTCATCAAGTAATTTCACTTCCATCGCCCATTAATTGTTGTAGCCCACGCGTATTACCTGTTTCCATTTTCACTCCACACAGACTGATTGTAAACGCGTTTTAACTTAATTATTTCTACAACCTTTCTGACGTATGATTTTCTTTTTTCTCTTCCCTGTTTACTATAGGAACAGAATGGAGAAGAAGAAGGCTATTGAGAAGTATGACTACGCCAGGGAGGAGGGACAGTCACTCTATCATGACAAAGAAACTCATCAAGGAATGCTGGATACATTGTAAGTCAGGGAGAACGAAAGAAAGGAAGAAGAAAGAAAGAAAGAAAGAAAGAAAGAAAGAAAGAAAGAAAGAAAGAAAGAAAGAAAAAGCGATAAAATGAAAACAAATGGACAGGGCTTTAAAGAAAGGGGCAGAATGCAAATTGGATAGAATGTATACAGAGAGAATGGCAGATGATATAAAGAACATTAAGGAGAAACAGAAAATGTAAATCTATGACAACAAATAGTTATACAATGCTTCCATAATTTACAATGATTTTAGAAAACAAAAGTTTCCTCTCGCAAACACGCTATCTTGAGCTTGGTTTAATAGGTCGCTGTGTTATCGGGGGGGTCCATGATATACAGATGATACAAATTTAGTATCAACCCAAAATGAACATATTCTTTATAGTGCTTTTATTTTTTATGATTTCAGCACCCAAGGTAGACGGTTTGATGAGGAGACAGACTCATACAGAGAGTTTCCCACCGTAGAAGCCGACATCTCCTTCTCCAACCCACTGTACCGTGGCAACCACACAGCGCCACCTAGGAGAAGCGAGATAACTCTTGCCTCCGACGTCCTGTCCGACAGTGGGTGCAGCACCACAAGTCAAGGAGCAGGCAGCACCACACTGCTGACAAGCCCATGCTGAAAAATAATCTAAAAAGAAAACTATCAGAACAATTCCTGTTTTCTTCAGATCTCATTCCTGTAAACAGAACTATGACATCTAGAAGAAATGAGCACTCAAGGAGTCCCATAGTGAAAGTTCTCCTCACTTGCGAACGAGGCTGGCCTCGCTTCAGTCTTCGGGAAACTCCCAGCTGCTCTCCGAAAGACAATGTTCAAGTCTACGAGAAAAAAAAATATAAACACTGCTAGATCTCCCAGTCACGTAATAGGCCCTATATATCTTTGTCCGATTTGAGCATGCACTGAGACAAGCTGTGACTAGTGACTACGCGCTGAACAGACTTCAGGACGAGGACCAGCAAGGTGTTTATGACGTCATAGCTGAAGGGACTTAATCAGGTCCTATGAACTTCCCACTTCCGGGTGGTTACTCCAATAGTGATCTTTAAAGCTTAAATTTGTTGGAGGAACTTTAAATCCAAAAGGCAGTGCATACGAGTAGCGGGACAATTTATCTTCATGGAAACTAACAAGGTTGTGTTAAGAAGCACGGTATCTTCCACGATCTTCGTGATTCTTCGTCCATCACTCAGTTGTGTGAATAGTTATGTTCACAACAACATGAGACTGTATCGGTGTATCATATCTATAATTTTAGTTATCTAACTTATTACCTCACTGTGTTATTTATGTGTTGTGTGATACATATAATTATGTATTATAAACTGTTAAACAGATTCCCTGAATTGCAAATGTTGATCAGAATCTCTCTAGATTTGTGACACATATGTAGCCTAAGATTAAACAAGTGAGAGAGCGTGCCAGTGAGTAAATGACTGAGTGAGTGAGTGAGTGAGAGAGAGAGAGAGAGAGAGAGAGAGAAGATGAAAGAGAGAGATCTATTTGATTTAATCTATTTTTGGTACCTACTGAACATAATGTACATCTACTATGTAACATGTGTTTTACATTTGCTCTTACTGTATGTATAGTGTGGTGTGAAATATTGTTTGATATACATTCATATTGTGTCAATGTTTAGTTTAGCAATGTTTGTCGCCTTTGTCCCCAGAAATCTGAGCACTCACATCAGATATAATTCCTTTCAGGATACAAGTATCTGAAACACATATACAGTAGAACCTCGATATAAAAAACGGTCTATGCGCATGGAAAAGTATACTTATTATTGAGATATACTTAATATCGGGATCCACCCGAATAACGAAATGAGAGAATAACTATAATAATAAAGAATTCATGCATGTAAAAGTTATTCTTAATAACAAGAAAATATTATTGAATCTCTACCTAATATTGAGGTTCCACTGTATATGGTAAAAGTTTGCCTGTTGCTCTAAAGTTGGCAAACCAAATCCAGAATCTGATGATACCGCATATGATAAATCTTACAATATTAGTGAAAATCCCATAAATGTGCCGGATTAACTGGGGACTTCAATGTGTACGGAGGTCCGTAACAGCTCTAACAGAAGCTTTGCCATGTCTGTGACATATTTATATTCACTTATTTATTTAAATTCTTCCAAGGGGAAACAACTGCAATAATATGGAAACTTGGTTTAAAGGTTAAGATAGGGTTGTGGGTTTATAGTGAGGGGCTAGAATAAAAAACTTCAGTCAGTTTGTGATATGGACTTAACTATAATTTAAAGTTGCAGTTTGCATTGATTTTTTTTTTTTTTTGGAGGAAGCGGGGCAGGGGAGAGATGGGGGGAGTGGGAAGAAGTGTTAGGGGACGTGTTCGAAACGAAAAATAAATGTTAAGATAAAAAATGCGAAACTATTTTGGGACCAAGTAAGCGCAACAAATTCTGGCAGCGGTCTTCATCATACCATGACCTTTCAGTTGAACTTTTGACCATGTGTTGTGTGCATGCTGAATGGAAGTCTGAAAGAACATAGCATGTGTGATCTGTAGGGGTGTGATATGGCTGATTAGATGAAACATGTGAGAAGGGTTTTTGTTGAAAGAGAGAGAGAGAGAGAGAGAGAGAGAGAGAGAGAGAGAGAGAGAGAGAGAGAGATAGAGAGAGAGAGCGAGAAAGAGAAATAGAAAGAGAGAGAGAGAGAGAGAGAGAAAGAGAAAAAGAGGTTATATCTCAATATTCCAGTCATACTTCTTACAATCCTTTTATTTATTTTCACTTCCGACTGTTCTTCCGTTACCTCATAGGTGTTGTTACTTTTAATTTGCGTATTTTGACATTTTTGTCTGTCACTATTTTACAGATATTATGCTTTCAAATCAGATATGTAGTAGAGTTTAGAGTAATAGAATAGTACTTCAGATGTTTTCTGTATGTTTTGTATTTAGATGTAATGTAGTGTCATTTATATATTTTCTTGTTAGCTTAGTAATTTAGATGTTTATTAGTAGATTAGAGCTTCATGTTGTTTATATTCCTTAATTTATTAAGGTATCAGTCGTGAACTAGTGAGTGAAATAAATTATTTCATCTTTCATACAGGTTATAAGTTTGTATATTTTTCATGACCATCCAGTCTTTATAGTCCAAATTTTGAAAGGACACCGAAGTCTAAACCTTGGCATTACCTTTATCTTCACGACTGTGCAAGAGATGAAGCCAAAGCTTAAACTTTGAGCTGCATTTCAAGTTTTTGAACCAAGGTCATAAAGTCTGCCACTATCCACATATATATATATTTACACTTGTATATACGTCTTAGAAATGTACATTGCTACTTTTCTACCATATTCAACACATGTAGTATATTGATACTCATGAATATAAATAACATGTTGTCTGTTCCCACGGTGGTACAACTTCAGATATATGAACTTTCAACAACAGCAAATTTTATATATACACTGAAACCTCGTTATACCGCCAAGTAAGGGGCAAACAGAAAAATGGCGGTATAACGAGAATGGCGGTACAACGAAAATACCATGTAGAACACGGGAAATGAGCAATTTACCAACATTGGACTGGCTAACATGTCTAAAATAATGCAGTTATCTCCCTT
>JAWQUT010000083.1:1436057-1449807 GCA_033807755.1 Ellobium chinense | reverse complement strand
AGAGAGAGAGAGAGAGAGAGGACCTGACAAAGTGAGGAAGAGAATGGAAGAAGGAAATTAAGAAAGGGTGTGGGAAGAAGAGGTACAAGGAAAACACAGAACTTCAAATCAAGCTGGCAATTTAAACATGAGACTGAGACTGAACACACACACACCGCTCACAAAACAGAATCATGAATTTGAAGTAAGACAGCAGTTGACAGTGAACAATAAAAGACTTTTTTTTTAATCAAAAGATTTACATAAATCGTCATCATCATCATCATCATTGTTATCGCATCATCAAAGTCATCATCACAGCAAGAGAATTGATGTCACGCACATTCATGTCAGGCTTTGGCTGAGAAATAAGTGTCCTTCACTAACGAAACAGCAGTCTACTCTAGGGCATCCCCACTCTTACTAACCATTCTTATCAATATGCTGTGACAACAGTACAGGTGATAACATCTCAAATGGTGAAAATACAGCAATATTTCATGAACTGAATGTTTTTTTTTTCTAGACGCCAGGTAAATTATTCTAAGTTTATGATATATGCAACTCTCTGTGTAATACACAAACTGCATGTGTCACCCTACCGTCTTGTACAAATTCCCAGAATGATCAGTGTACCCTGATTAGAACTCAAATTATTTATTTCGTTTCATGATTCATACAGACAATTGAAACAACATTTCCTAAAATTTCACTTTT
This sequence comes from Ellobium chinense, assembly GCA_033807755.1. NCBI lineage: Eukaryota > Metazoa > Mollusca > Gastropoda > Ellobiida > Ellobiidae > Ellobium > Ellobium chinense. The sequence continues at coordinate 1,449,111 of JAWQUT010000083.1, read as the reverse complement.
TTTTTTCAAAAGTTCAAAAGTACAAAAATACCTTCTGAGGGTACTGTTATGTTTTAAAATCAAAGCAAAAACAACAAAACAAAACCAAACAAGCCAAAAAAAAAAAAAACCACCTGCGATGATTCTATTCGAAGAAGATATGTGTATGTCAAACAGTGAGATCCCTGTTAAAACAAGTCACTTTTGCAGACATGTCAGAAATATCCCCTACCAAATCCAAAATAATGGTGAAAAAAGTATCAAATGGCAATGCAGAAAAAAAAAAAAAAAAGATCAAAACTACAAGAGTTAAATTTCAGTTGTAAATTTTCTGTGATTTCCTAAAGAGTTCATGCACTGTTCTATGACTCTACACAATTCCTACACATCACAGAGCTTCTTTTCAAAATTCAAGAATTTTCTCCAAAGCAGCATCTGTATGAACCATATTTTCCTCAACAACAATCAAGCCCCCTCCTCTTCCAATCCTGTGGAAAATTTCTGAAAGCACTGCTGTTCCTTATAAATCCTTGTCAGATTCTTGCAATGAAAGAACTAAAGTAATTCCTCATGCATATCTGTGGGTACAAACACAAGTCTAGCCATTTCAAACCCAAAGTCAGACCTTCAATCAACACAAAGGAAGAAAAGAGAGAAGAAAAAAAAAGGATAAAGCAACAACAGAAAAACGGCATCAGGCATTAAAATAACCAACAGGTATCTAGAATACTTGTACAACAATACCATGTTTAAGTATACAGTACAAGTCTGTCGCTGCACTACTACATATGTAAAGGGAGTTAATCTATTAAAAAACTACAGAGCACAATCATTACCTCCCTTGTTACATTTGCTTTGAATTCTGAACATCTTTTTTAGTGAACTGTTCTTCATAATCATGATGGCTCAGTCTTGCACTACTACATATGTAAAGGGAGTTAATCTATTAAAAACTACAGAGCACAATCATTACCTCCCTTGTTTTGTTACATTTCCTTTGAATTCTAAACATTTTTTTAGTGAACTGTTCTTCAAAATATTATTTTATGATGGCTCAGTCTGTCCCGGTATTTATTAATATTATGTACTTACATGTATGATGTGTGCTGATCTATTGGGTGTATAACTGTTCTATGTGTTTATATTATGAATGGGATGTGTAAGACGTTATGAATGGGGTCAATAAAAGTCCTAGTTTTATTTTCATTTTCTAAATCACAATGTCTTGCTTCTTATTGCGCATGTGCAGCCATTTGAAAAAATAACCTTGAGAGTGCTGGACTCCCCCACCTCTCCTCTCCAGCCCTTTCTATTAAATAGTATAGCGGTAGGGCTTCACAATCTCTAATCCATCGTGTAATCGTTCTCTGATGTTCTTGAAAAATGTTATTTCTGAGTGTTTTGGAAGTCTCCAAATAAAACAATTAGCCAAATTTCACTCAGAATGGGACCGGTTCTCATCTGAATAAGACAATTTGCTCTGGGTTCTATGAATAGGGCAGTTTGTTCTACGTTCTATTCTGAATACAGCCGTTCGATCTGGGTTCTACTCCAACAGGAGGAGTTTGCTCTTGGATTTCTTATTTTGCAAAATAACCATCCAACTGAACCCCTGAGAACCAGTCCATAATTTCTGTTTTGTGAAGTGTAACTGAGTTTTGACATCACAAAAGCATCATTTGGACCAGTTCATGGAAGCTGCCAAAAACTGATCACAGGATTCATGCCCCAATCTGGATATCATTAATGTAGGAGAATTTGTAGCCACTAAAACCTGCAGGTTGTTTTTTTTTCAACAGCATCTTACGAGGATTTCTGGACAATTTTGTGCTCAAAACACATTCCAGGTAGTGTGTTTATCTTGTGAGCAGTCAAAATAGAGCTCTGAGATGTCAAACTTCCGACAAAATAATCAAGGTTGCCAAAAACCACACCAACAGCAGAATCTGGACAGACTTCTGTGAGCTGAGAACTGTAGGGTTTCTTAATCTTTGTGAATCCTCTGCCAAATTTGGTCACTCTAATTACTAGTTACAGGTAGTAATGCGGTTGAGTCTCAGATGTCCCTTGACCTAGCCCAATAGTATCTAAGAGGTCAGGCAGCACCCGGCCTAGTGAGCCAATCACAAGGCATAATTAGATAATGCAATGAGACACTCTCAGTGCGCTGGAAGTGCTGTATTATGAGAATTAAACTTACAATAAAAAAAAACAAACCACAATGGACTTGCATTATCAAATCACTGCAAGGCAATAGCTGAGATTTAAAAAAAAAAAAACCAAAAACATTTTTGTTGGTAGATTATTAACCCTTTTACACTGGATTTAGTGGCTCTAACTACTATCTAAGCATAATGCAAGGCTTAACTTCACTCGCCACACACAGCTTAGCCCAGAGAAGCTAAGGATGGACTAGACCACGACAGGTACCAAAGCACCTAGTCATCTAGTAACCTGGCAAGGCCATAAAATAGCATAACACACAGAAGCCACCTATTGGTCTGGTCATGTGGAGGTTCCATGTTACAAGCATGACTACTATCAATATTTTGAATATATCACATGCACAAAAGTCAGGAAATCTGTGAATCCGAAACAGCCTGGCGCCATTTTTAGAAATCCAGGAAAAGATCCTGAATCTGGAAAAATCATGGATTCTCAAGGATGCTTTGGCAGAATTGAGCATCATGAGTATCCAGGTTTTGCCAGTACACAAGGATTGAGTTCATGAAGTCCTTATTTATTTAGCCAAGTCCTTATTTATTTAGCCACCCTTACCTCATACATTTGGAAGTTGTTAGTCACATCTCTGGCTATTAGTTAGCACCATTTGTTCATAGTACCTTTGCCACTGTATTATGGCATCTATCTTTAGTCCCTATAAGCTATTCAAAATCCAGCATTTAAGGAGGATGTGCTGAGAATAAGAAATGGGACTAATTTCATTGACCACAGTTATAGTTGTATACTATATGAGTTGTATATGATCTTTTGCTTCAATATGGACAAATTGGCATAACAAATTTCAGCAAAACTAGACTAATAGGTGGCACCATTTGTCCATGTGTCACTCAAGTTACCATGTAAAATATGAAATGCTTTAAATGCCGCCACAGTGGATTCTTCATCACCATACTTTAGCAAAAGCCTATTAAAAGAATTTCATTTCAAATATTCTTCTTGAAACTGAAGTGAGATCTACTGCTCTCAAGATCCATGTTGTCTTGTATGGGTTAAAAAATTCTTCTGGCAAGATGCAAAGATTCCATTTCTATGATGGGCATTGTACAATTAAAAAGAATAAAACTAAAAGTACTGTACCATTAAAAATAAATACAAACTTGAAAACAAACTAGTTAACCACAGCAACGCCATAAAGTCACAGAAAAAACGAACAATAGTCAGCAAATCATTAAAGACACAAAAGCCTAGGAACAAAAAAAGAAAAAAAAATTCCAAACATTTCCCAACAACAAAAATGAAACTCCTTTTTCCACACAACAGACAGGCAATCATGATAAAATGTTCAGTCACAAACAAGGACTGATGTTCCAGTTTTCCTTCTTCGCATTCTCAGACAAACACAGTGCTGATCTCTCCCTTTCCACACAAGGCATTAAACACATAAAAGATAAAAGAAGACCATCTAAAAGAGAAATTACAATGCGGCAATCAATGAACTGTACAATTCTCTCACACAATATTCCCCCCTCTTGACATACAGCAAACTAAAATTCTTTATCTGTAAGTATACATAACTATTTACACTTTTCTCTTTGTCAGTATGTATATTTATAATCCACATATATACATAATATCTACAGTAACAACTCTGGAATATGTGAACCAAGTACAACAATGATGTGTGTTGTTTGTTTATACACAAGTTAGTTAAAAATGAAGGGGTGTAGATAGTAATACTTGAAATTTAAAAGTAAATGAAAATCCCATGGTGAATACAAGCAGACAACATGAACTCTTTAACAGTGGACGTGCACCGATATGCTTATAGGCCTACGAACTGACTGTGCTTTTCTGCTCCTAGCAATTTAACCTGTAAACTGAAGACAAACAGACTGATGCTGCAACGCCTTTAGCATGTTTCTATCTCCTTTCAAATCCAGGAGAAAAACGAAACAGAAGTTCACAGACTTTTGTCATGGATTTGAAAGGCCAAGTCACATGTCCAAAACGGATTGTGAAGAATCTTAGAATTATCCGTTATCTCTTAAACATTCCTGTTCAGTTTTTAGCTTTTACTTCAGATCTCAACCACCGACGCAATTATCTAAAGATATCAAGAATTTCTTGCATGGATGCCAATCACACAGAACAAGCAATAAATCCTAAAATTCCGAACTCAATATCTTTCGAGTCTTGAAATTAGCTTATTTAAAAACCCAGAAAAAGTGAGCCACAAGTACAGAAAATAAGTACATAGAAAAATATTTTTCTGCCGTTGACAGTATTGAATGTTTCAAATAACTTTCAGAGTGCTTTATTGGATTTGATAATTGAATCCAGCGACTTACATTCCACGGCTGTGAAATCAGAATTCCAACACATGTGGGCCTCTCTCACTTTGTGTTGTTCCTAATCCTAAACCAAGCATTCAGTGGGAGAGACCTGCGATATTACTGATGTACTTCCTATGAAGGGAAACAACTAATGCCCATCCACTTGCTGATTGTATGAGCTAGACAATATGGCATCAAAATAAAAGTGGCAACATTCTTGGAAGCAAATACCGAGGCATGACATGACGATACATAAAATTATATTTTTTTCTTGAAATACATGAAGTAGTTTCATTATTGACGTACAGGAGAAAAGTTTTCTTCTCAAAACAAGAACAACTCATTGCTTACTCACACATGAGGTAAAGTATAAAGTCACTTTGGCAATGCAGGTAGAATAGTCTTAGGTGGACTGGTGGCTAAGTCAGGGCTTCCAACCTGGGGCAACTCCTAATCCTATGACATAATGACTTCCAATGTGGGGCAGCTCCTAAACCTATGATGTTGTGGCTTTCAATTAAGGGCAGCTCCTAATTCTATGATATCATGGCTTTCAATCTAGGGCAGCTCTTAATCCTATGACATTATGACTTTCAACCTGGGGCAGCTCCTAATCCTATGACATGGCTTTCAATGTGGGGCAGCTCCTAATCTTATGACATACTATTTGACACCTGCCCATAAAATGAATATTTTTGTGTACAGAAAACTCTGTACAATTAATTGCTGCAAACAAACTAAAATTTGATACTGGAAGGCTCAGATCACCTTTTGAGCTTGAAATATTAGCTCACATTTTAAAGATATGTGCACTGTTTCATTGAAGAGTGGAATATTCACAGGCAAGGTTCTCTGAGTACTTTTACTCATTCATTGCAATCTAGATAATGGTTCCGGTTACTGAACTGGAGATGGGTGAAAATAGTCATTGTCAGTATTTTGCCACCCCCTTCTCCCCAAATCCTATCTTAACTTAACCAAAACAAACTGAGGGCAAAGAAAAAGACAGGGAATGTTAGCTTGTTTACTATGTTTAACACTGCAAGATCAAGTCTGTAAAAAAAATTTTTTTTTTACCCTTTTTTTTCCCACAAAAATATAAATTCCACAAATTTCTGCGCCGAGCTTGATTGGTGAAATTACTTTTCATGTAAACAAATTCCAGATGCACTTACTTGTATATATTATGCCTCGTTATTTGGACATTGTCATTAATGATTATCTTTATGAAGTAGCAGCCTGTAATATTTACTTCCATTTCCTTAGATTTTAATGTTCCTACACCTATGAGAGAGCCATCATAGAGGGCTCATGAAAATAAGATCACCGCAAAAAAAAAAAAAATAATATCTCAGGTTTTTTTAAAAATTAAGATGCTCATCAAAAAAAGCAAAAATACTTGTACAGCATCCCAGAGATACTGCTTCAAAATGACAACAAACTTGCTGATGTTTTTTCAAGACTTAGCAAAATGGCAAATAAAAGAGGGCAAACAGAACAGAAACTGGTGTCACCTAGAGAATGAATACCGACGATTAAAAAATAATTACAAAAAGGGATTTTCTTCTTCCAAGGAACAAAACATAATAGCACCTTTGGTACAAACTGCATTTTACGCGACATTAGAGTACTGCTTTTTGCAAACATCTGTCCCCAAAATCACAATTTCCCCACCCCATCTGCAGACTTGTGCCCACACTAACAATACCACGATCATGTGCATCAACTGATGATATAACACAGTGCCAGACAACAGGTGTTAACAACAAATCAGTAATTAAAATCAATTAAAAATTGTACTGATAACAGATATATATGTAAGCACAGACTCGTCAAGTTGTGAATTTTTCAAATTTAAAAATGGAAAAAAAAAATTAAAAATTAAACTGAGACAGGTAAAATCTATCAAGCCAATAAATGCCAGATGTACTGAACTTAGTAACCTGAAAGCATATGATAAAATTTTAAACACTTCTGAGAACTGTTTTTCTATCATCTGCGCTACAAATATTCGTTAAAAATATCCATAGTGTAGCCTAAGTCCTATCTTATGAAATTCTGAATGTCAACATAATCTTCTACATCCATGGAACACTGGATGTGGTCATAACAAATTCTTTCACTAACAACAATGAATTCTTGAATATGGCAACAACTTGGCTATCACCTCACAGGTGCTTGACACACACAAAAAATATAAAAAAACCTAACAAAACGAAAACTAACATTTGGTGCAGTATAGAAACACACGAGGATAACAAAAGTCTGTGAATTACAAACAGACCTCCTACATGACAAAAAAAATGATGGAGAGAGTGAACTTTGGTGATGCCCTCACCCCTAACCCCTAACTCCATATCCTACAGTTACAGTGGAACCTCAACATTAAGTACTAATTTAAGAAGTATACCTTGTTACTAATATAAATTTCACAAGCACCAATTCATTATTATTTCATCATTTCATTTTTCAAGAGATCTCAACATTAAGTATACTTTTTCCATGCACCAAGGACATACTTCACATCAAGGCTCAACTGTATCATGTTTCTAGCATTCTGAGAATTCCCGTAAAAATGATCTTATTTCTGTTTCCTGACAGACATTCAAACCAGTGTCATCCTTAAACAGCATTCTTCCACTTAGCCAGCCTAGTAATTGTTTGAGGAACAGACCTTCACTAGAGACAGGTTGTATGTGAAGATGACAATTGGGCCATTATATTATGGAACCTTATGTTGAAAATATCTGTGCAGAATATTAACAAAATGACACAAAGTACGTTTTCGGAATCAATGTTCCACTACTCATGAAGGGAAGATTAAATTTTTCAAGCTGATATCCAATTTCCTTGCCCAATATTCCAATAAATGAGAAACTTGATTTAAGACTGCGGTACAAGATGACCCTTCCATGCCTCTTTTGATAAATGTTTATATAATTCAAACGGGTTATTGCTGTGAAGGATCCAAGGCAACTGACTAATAATATCTACTGATATGCAATTTGGTGTTAAAATCTATTTGGATGAACTTTCCTTGACTCGGCCTTCAATCTCTTCAGGATATATGACATCAACATGTTCACAATCATTTGTAAAAACAGAAACAAGAAAAAAAAAAAGAAAATGATGGATTCAACATCCCGGGTGTATCACATTCAAAAATATAAAAGAACAAACAAGCAAATGAACAATGAGAGCTTTCCATGAACTTTGTACAAGGCCTTACTTAATTACACTTTAAACCCGTAAGTTTCTTGTGATGGTGTAGAGCATCAAAGGCAAAGAAGGATTAGAAACATGTCTATACAAGACCATCACATAACACATGTCTTGTCACAGCGCCTTGGCCACCCTGCAAAACTGGTCTGTCTTTGGACTTCAGAGCCATACATTCTTACCCTTCAGAATCTTATCCAAACAGCAGATTTTAAAAGCTCACTCATTCAAATTATGGATTCCAATACAGAATTTTGAGTCTGTGAAGTTCTTGAATTCATAAAAGTAAAATTTGATAGGAAGTAAAAAGCTTTGGAACCTAAGCAATAGAATAACTATGCTGGGTTTCCTAGTGGAGAGTGGCAATAGAATGTTACAAACAGGTTTTTCCTTATAGTTCCATCACTATGGACCAAGGTAAAAAAATCCTAACAGACCAATAGTACTAGTGCGGAGTCCATGCTGCAAGCTGTTTTACAATCATCACCCAGTTTTGCATGGTGACCTATGACATATGCCACGATATGATAAACTGGTGGGTAATGTAATACGCCACTCTGCCCTATCTCCAGTGAAAAAAAAAAGGGTTAGGGAAATATCATATGATATTACATTTGCTCTCCCTTAAGCATACCTACAACCCTAGCACCAAGCAACGGATGGGGAAGAGGGGACCAGCTATGGGTACAACATGAGGCTTGTGTACATTAACTGGGGATCTCCTCCAAACATTCCCGACCTCTGACCTTTCACCATTCCCCATCCCCTTTTCTCCCATCTGTTCAACCATCAATCGGACATCTGAGGTATGTTCCATAAGGCATCTCCGCAAGTAACAGGTCCCTGGTATATTGGGCCGCTCTGAAACTATTTTCCCTGCAACATTGGCACCCTTCTCAATCATGACAGCCACCCCTTGCCGTACTATTGTGTCACTGGTATGGCACCGGGGAGTAAGCGCTATCTGTCTCTACTCTATTGCTTGCCTGCATCATCACAGACAACAAAGTGAACAGCTGCACGGAGGCAAGTGTCATGACCGTGGTATAACACAGAGACAAACAGTGTGTATGTCCCTACACCATTCCAATTATGACTGGTGAAAATTACAACGCACCCCTGTGAACTGTCCCATGAAAACACTCCGCATTACCTCCTCAGTTAGCAGATGATTTTATCCAATAATTCTTTTGGACATGCCAGCGACATGTAATGAGCCATGACAGTTTAAAAACATACCCAGTATCCCGTACTTCCATCCCTTCTGCTCATTGTCTCCAACCTAGGACTTCCCCCACACCCCCTCCCCAAAAGCCATTGTTCCCTCTTGATGGCTGTACAATCTTCCATGTCAGTTGATATATTTACACATTTTACAAAACTAAATGAACTAAGTTCCTGCCAAAAAGGTCGGCCTGTATAGTTGTACAGACTGAAAGCAAAGGTAGCTTTTTTACAGGTCATGTATCGGTGGAGGGCAAGGCAGTGTCTCCACTAGATGTATTTCCAGGGCTACAAAAAACCCAAAAAACTTGTATTTTAATCTTACCCCCCCTGTACACAAATCTCCCTGACTGCCTATTAATGCTGATAATATTCTCTCACTCAGTTTCTCCATCTCAACATACCCTGACCATAAAAGACAGGCCACCTAGGCAGGGTAACATTTCTGCAACTCTTTGTTGAGGGGCAGTTTGGTCTCATACAGGGCCATAGGTAAATATGTATCAAACATGCACAGATGATGGATGCATTTAGGAGGCATAAGTATCTGGCATTCCAGACATTTCTGGAAATGAAGCATTTTTGGACTAATCTCAACAATATCTATCCAATCTTTCCTAGCAAAGGCTAGCTCTTTCTCTTGTAAACCAAACTCATCATCAACAGACTCAACATGTGATGGATACACTATATGCAAATGTTTAACAGTCGTTCTATCACAGAATATACACCATCCACGATTCCTCTTAAAGTGGCAGATATCTCAAGGAATCTCCCTTGTCAAGTCTGTCAAGTTTTTTTTGCCATTCTCTGCGCTTCAGGTGCCTCTGACCAACACAGCATAGCTCCTCAATCCCTTTTCTGTAAACATGTCGTGCGTCCATCAGCACCTCCAAAACCTGCTCTCTCACTTCAATGAGGTAACAGCGTCTTCTCAGCATACGGGCACATCTATCTCCTCTCCTCCCTCTGGTCCACCCCATCCAAGCCTCTTTCACAAATGATAACACAGACGTGTTTGTCAGTTAAGAAACCGCCCCTCCAACCTCGTCCCCCACCTCAGCCCCTCCTCTTGGCATGTAGCATTTCTGTAAGTAGTGTCTGGTCAGGGACTTCATTACTCAAATGTTTGAAGTAGAGAAAGTCCTCCGTCCGGATGGAGATAAGACGAATCTCAGGCAGCCTCATCAGAAGCTGGCTGAACTTGTCGCCCATCTGTGGGTAACACAGGTGACAGTACTCAAACAGGGCAGCGTTCACTTTTTCCTGGCTCTGTTCAATGTAGCATCGGTTCTCCAGGCCCGACACATCTGAGGTGCAGGAGAAACAAAAAGCAGGTCATAAGAAGGTAAAATTTTGCATAGTTTAGCAAGTCCTGTCAACTGCACACCAGTAGGTGTAGGTAAACATAACGGGAAATGATCAAGAAAAATAAAAATTACATAATGTGCAGGATCTTAGAGATGCCTGAAGGAATTCAAATTGCTAGGAATTCAAACTACTATGCATATTATATAAAAATACTTTGAACTGCATTAAAAAGCAGTAAGGTAAAAGGGTAATCAAAGTGTAAAGCAGTACTAAAGCACCAATTCCTCACCAGAGTTTACAAGTGTCATATGTGCACAAGTAACATATTTCCCACTGGTATAATCCTGGGCCTATTACGAGGTGTGCTTGGTTAAGGTTTAAGAGGAGAGTCAGGATTAGGAATGAGATTAAGGAAGAGACAGGGTCCCTGGGTAATCAATGTTCAAGGACTCTCCCAACAGTGCTTCTTCTTTCTGAACTGTCCCTAGCACTAATGAAGACTGAGATTATCGGCTTCACTTTAAGTTCTAAGCTCTCAGTGAGATTACTAAAGACATCACGTCCACCCTCCCCCAAACCCACACAACACACTGTACAGTTCCCCAGAGCAGCTGCAGAGAACTACATGGCACTGAGCCAAAGAGTTAAACCTTGAGAGTGGCTGGATTAGTAACAGCAACAACGTGAAGTCCTGAAACATTTATTCCGTGAACACTTTGTCTTATTAGTCGCACTCTACATTAATAAGATTTACAGTAAAACTAAAAGAGGACAGAAAGCAAACTTTTTAGTAGTGAAAGGAGAGCTAATCTCTTATAAAGGTTTTCTCTTCTTAGGTTTTTCAGATTGTACATAAAAACTATCATTTCTACTAGAACTGGCTTAAATGCTGAACAGAGTGATCTCAAATGTCCTGGCCAATATCATCACGCTCATTCTACATTTGTTCAAGTCATTTGTTTAAATGATTTGAGCTGTTTATATTGCTATGATCTGCCATTTATCTCTTTTTTCCTATTAAATCAACTGTAAAGTTTTGACTCATTATACCCCAATTTTACAAGCTAAACCACATCATCCTCTTTGTTTTGCTTTATGCAACAGGTTGAGAGTGCTAAGTTTTTCAAAACCTCAAAAAAAATGACTTGGGCAAATGTGGAACAAGTGTGATGGTATGATATTATATAGCAACAGAGACAAACTTGTCTAGATGGTTAAAATAATTCCTTGGTAATTTCTTTCTTATATTTGAATGCCTTAACTTGCCCAAATAGCAAGAAACCTATGCAATCTTAAAATTTCAAGAAAACACTACTTATTAACTGTCCGGGAATATTCGACCTGCCAAATTTTTCTAAAAGGTAAAAATAGTAGGAAGATTTTACAAAATCTACCAAGGGCACTACGGCATTCTGACTTTTTGCCAACTACTGATATGTGAATGCTGTACCAATGAAACACATACAGCTCACCTAGGTTCTCGTGATATGCTGTCATTGTCGAGTAAGCACACATCTCTACTTTTGCCACTGTAAACACATTCAGGGTTCATGCCCTCATTCGAAATATTATTCACGGAGGATTCCATGAGAAATTCCTGGCCACTCAAATTATGGGCAGGCTTTTCTACAGCAGCTATTTTCCAAAACATTCATACAGGAAAGTAGGAATTTCGGGAATTCCAAAGGAGACTTTTGCTCAAGTACAAATTCTGAGAAAATTTCAGGAGCTCTTGAGATTCCAAGAAAGTGCATGCATGAACTCGGCAGGCTGTAGAAACCACAGTGGTTCTGCTGTGCAGAAATACCAAGCATGACTGGTATGTGTGTGAGAGATTTGTCTGAAGTGTTTCATTACTTCCTCACGTTAAACTAGGACAAAGAAAACCAATCCAAAATTTTCCAAGACTTCCAAATGCCAGTTAAAAACACATCTATTTGTAAAGTACTTGTCAAAGTAGCTACTGCAGTCCGTATTTGGAATGCCTGCTCTATCAAGAATAATTTTGAAATGTACGTCTATATTGTGAAATAAGTACGTGTGAGTGTGTATGTTTATGCTTGTAATATGTCTGGTGTTTGAAAGAAATGGATGCGAATTTTTGCGATGTAAAGCGCCTCGAGCTCTTCGGGGGTAAGGCGCTATAAAATTCTCTTTATTATTATTATTATTATTAAGACTTAGAGGAAGTGTAATTTTAGAAAACAAAAAACAAACTCAGGCACTTGTACTGATCATAATAACAACTGTACAGTAGTCCTGTGCCGGTGCGTATTTGTGGACTGCACACCTGGACTATTTCTATGTTAATAATTCATATCTAAAACATATTTTGCTGCTGTACCAACTTCCCTTAAAAACATTTAATTTTCCCCCCAACCTTCAAGACAGATTCTGCAGCATCCGATATAACTTAGGCTTAGATGCACAACACTTGCAGTAACATGTTACTTATGGTTCATACATAATTTGCAAAGCAAAAGTTATAGACATTTAAGTACTTTTCAGGAACAATTCCTGGAGATGCAAGTACTCTATAAAGCTGTTAATGTCCCCATATTTACTTTTACCTTATTATGACAAACACTGAGAGTTCACTGACTCTTTCTGTTCAGGAAGTACCTGAATGACTGTGGTTGATTGTCAGCTTAACTTTACTGTTCATATGTAGTATCTTTATCATGTTTTATATTGTCAGATACTGTTACGTATGCAGGGGTGTAAAAGTGTGATTGTAAAGCGCCAAGGGCCCACCAAGTGGGGAATTGGCGCTATATAAATGAACTTTATTATTATTATTATTA
>JAWQUT010000083.1:1391014-1418457 GCA_033807755.1 Ellobium chinense | reverse complement strand
GAACTAAATTTATGAAAATGGACGGAATGTCTCCCCCAAACTCCAGAGAATTCCCCGAAGAGTGGCATTCCTATATAAAATAAGATCACTCTTTTCTTGTTTTCTAAGCAGGAGGATGTTAGCTAAAATCAACATTAGTCTTCCCATAAACCAATGTGGTGAACCAATACATAGACCTTGATTTCATTTCCTGGCTTAGCCATCACTATGTTTTTAGTACCCTCATGAAAACGGACCTAACACCTCCCTTACTGCACAAGGACTCAACAAGATTCTCAAATTTCAAAACTAGCATCCAAAGGCCACAACTTCACTTCACTCTGCAGTGTTGAATTCCAGGTGAAAACGGATTTCACATAAGCATACCTTGTCACTCCCATGCAAACAGCTCGATAATAAAGCTTTAAATATTAAACACTTTGTAATAGAAACAATGAACTGTTCATAATATAGAGTGGCAAACAATATGTAAAATATTACCCTGACAAATAATGTGAATATTTCTGCAGAATGTGTTCAAAAAAAAAACAACAAAATGACATTCCTTTCTCATAAATGCCAAATAGTGTTATATCATACGTTGATACTCTAACCCCACATCAACGCAGGCAGAATTTAAGCCATCTTGTATATGCAGGTTTTACTGTATGCACGGCTGACACCACATAATTCACAAGTCCATAGGAGCATGGAAAAATGCCTTCTTTAAACTGACAGAGTAATAAAACAGGATGACTCTATGCATTCATAACAGACCACACAGTTATTATGCATGCATGGTTATCTGAGCATCACAAGCCACAACTATTAGTAGTATTACAGTCATAACTTCTGTTTTCTACTTTGCCATTGTCAGAGGAATATGAATGGCTGGTATGATCTGTTACAATAGCTTTTATTGGCTGATGCACCTTTAAATTTTAAAGGGAAGAATTCTTGACGTAATCACACCACTTTTTACATTTACATCTTGCTGAAAGCCGGAAGTGAGCTTTGTTACGAGTTGACTAATTAATTATGGTCTATGCATATTTCATTAAGAATACACTCACCTCAGACTCGTCCACCATGGTATTCTTGATTTCAGCCATTAATGGAGACAACACAGAACGCTCAGACTGGCCGGTTACACCGGGTCCTTGGAAGGATCGCAGCGCATCTATCACATTGGGATGGACTTGTGATGAGGTGGGGTAGCCAGGCTCATTCTCTCGCATACCCGAGCCCAGCGAATTGTTGTTGTTGTTGTTATTGTTGTTATTGTTATTGTTGTTGCGGTGCTGGGCCGTTAGGTTGTGTAGCTGGTTCTGGACATGTCCCTGCTGCATCTGAATGTCCGATAAGGCCTGGAGGTGTGAGGACATGTGTTGCGGATGCGGTCGGAGATGACTAGGTGGGCTGGCAGCCCCTCGCTCCAGGGGACTGCCGCCTGGGTGATGCTGCAGGTGTTGGCTGTTGTGGTGGCGGGAGTGCTGCTGCGAGTAATGAGTCTTTGGACTGTGGGGCTGGGGCACGGCCAGCGTCGGGATGTGGCCAAAGCTCGGGGAGTAGCCCTGAGGTGAAGACATGGGGACAATGCCTTGATGAGCAGAGTGATGATTATTGTGTGACATGTGATGAGGGTGGGCTATGGGAGGGGAGGAGGCATTGGTGTGCCCTATGGCGGAGGTGGCGATGGAGGCCGAGGACGACGGCGCTGCCACTGTGTTTAGAGCAGGGATGAGTCCCGGCATAAGGCTGGAGGTAGTCGAGGTAGATATGGCCCCCGCATACAAGTTCAGGCTTGCCTGAAGCATAAGAGGATCAGGTTTAACATCTTCTGGGGATCCTGGGGTTCCCCCTCCCATCATGCCATTGGTCATGAGGGGTATGTCGCCAAGGGACCCCTGCAGTGCATGTGCCTGTCGGGCAGCTTGCTGCTTCAAAGCACGGTCTCTTTTGTACATTGGCCCAAACTTGTTGCGACCACCTCTCATACGGTCTGACCGTACGGCTGAAATGAGAAAAGAACGTGCCACTGGTAGTTGGTCTCAATATAGACAACAAGAAAAAGAACAAAATTACCTGACACTTCAGGGAAAGTTACAGCCTTTCAACAAAAATTGCACAAGTGCTAAATTGCTTCGACAGTTACTTTAAAAAAAAACCATTTGATACTTGTATCAGACTCAGAGCATAAACTGCCTTGCGGCCCAGAAGATTAAACAACTTGTTTTCCTTTTCCACATGGCTTCTTTAGCTAGCACTTACTGAGTCTGCAAGTAACGAGCAAGATTAAAAACTCTTGGGGGAAAAAAAACCAAACGAATATTCTTAGTGCTTAGGTCTTCTACTGCCTTTCCATGCCCGACAATGTTTGCTTACCTTCTAGTTTCATTCCCACACTGAGACATTTCTGGAACCTACAGTATGGGCATCGCTTCCGCTGGCTTTTGTCTATCTGACAGTTGCGGTTATCCACACAGGAATATACTTTCTTGTTCTGAACAGTGCGCTTGAAAAAGCCTGTAACAGATGAGATTGAAGTGATTTAAACTGAAAACCCAAATAACATGAGGGGAGAAGGAAGGAGGAGGAAAACAGTTATTTCTCAAGAAAACTGTTGCCTTTATAACTATCATGGGTAAAAGGTGTCCACATACTATATTTCTGCTCAATTAAAAGAGGGATTCCGAAGCACAGCTAAAAGCCATATGTGGGCCTTGGAATATACAACATGTTCAAGAACTTAACTGGTATTCAACTTTCGTGACCATCAGCCATTTCAAAAGATATTGTGGAGATAAGAATTTACAATAAAATGTCTCCAGGGACAAAGTTCATCCTGAATGAAAATGAGATCATTCCCAGCAAAACTGTACAACACCGAATTTCACCTAATAGACTGACTTTTTCTGAATTACAGAATCAGTCATCTTTTTATGGACGCCTGTAACCATGATTTACTTTTAAACTGGTATCATAAGAGACAATTCAGACTTTCTTTAGCAAATCAATTTTCTTTATATTTTATTTTAACAGAATGTCAGACAGAGACATAAACCTAATAGTAACAGACGCATGACTACATTTAACATATTGTAAGACTATACACTGTAATCACTACAGTCATATTATACTGGCTTATATTACTGGACCAAAGTCTTGAAAGCTCCTGTAACAAAAAGACACGTTCCACTTTCAACACAGAAAATACAAAGAATGGCTCCCAGAAGTGAAGTTCTGCTGACTCCAAACTTCGCTGGTTTGCTGTTGGATTAGAATATATTTGTTTTTTGTTTCTTTTCTTTAAATCAAATGAGATTCAGCTACACGAGCTTTTTAGTGCCACACCTTTTGGTTTAAGAGAATACATACAGATAGCAATCAAAGCAATTAGAAAATCACCACATGACAATTTTTATCATGAATGCAAAATTCTGAAGTGTTTGACAAATTCCAAATCTGGACAAACTGCAGATGAGCAGTCCTTAATGAAAATATGAGGCAGTTTCCCTGGTTTTTGGAAGTGTGATATTTTTACTGATACGACGTATGTTTAGATCTGGAAATTCCTCTGGATTTTCCAGCTCTTTGGCAAGCCTTGCAAGAGCCTGAATAATGTAAAGTTCTTACCTTTACAACTCTCACATGTGAGAAGACCATAGTGATATCCGGAGACCTTGTCGCCACATACTGGACATAGCTCTTCAAAGCCCACCTTCACGTCCTTGTAGTCAGAGTCCAGCATAGAATTGGCTGTGAGGATGAGCAAGAAAAATTTTGTTTTTCAGAAAACTGCAGAGGCAAAGACTACAATATAAAGGTCTTATCTGGACAGTGACAGGAAAAAGGTTGGGCCAGTAAAGCTTGCCCTCGAGATGAAGGTATGGGGCTTAGCAGCAGCTTTGCTTACGGCCGACTTTCTGAAGCATGTCAACATCATTACAATGATATGAGACAAGTACAGGAATGCAGAGGAAGAAAGGTCTACTAACAGCAGTATCAGCAAATAACAACTGCTCATCAAAATGTTTGTGGCAATGTACTGCTTCTGAAAGCACTAAACTAATCAGATATTTTGAATGGCATAGTAAAATGAATCATACTGTCTAAAGTGGCAATTTTGAATAATTCAGGGAGTTCCGGTAAGAAAGAAAATGGAATCCAGTGAACAGGTAGAACATGGCTGATAACATATACATGGGAACACATACCGATTTAAATTTTCTTGTGGCTCATGTCTTAGATTTAGCATGTATGTTACCTCACGACTCTTTCCTGCATCTCCCAATTGTAGACTAAAATTAATTAGGTAACAAATCTTCAGTGAGACAGTGAGCATGATGCTGTATGCACTAGACCATCACTGACTACTCAGAGCTAAGTTAAGCGCTGTTAATGTAGCAGGCCTATGCCGTCTGTGTGTACCTCAACTCTGTTGACCCAATATGCCAATAAAAAAAAACCCTGCTAAACCAGATGGTGTGAAATTTTCTCTCCATTTTACTTCACTGGTAAGTTTAATCCCACCCTCTGTATTAAATTTAAATTAACTGTTGCAACCAGTGGCACTACACAGGACAGCTTGCAATGGCAAATAGTTACTTAGCATGGGCAAGGCATGGCAAGGCTACACAATGCCAGATAATCGGCTTACACAGTTGAACGTGGGAGACAGCTTGATGTAGATTGTAGTTGTGGTCAGATCTTATTTCTGGGCCAGCCATTATTCTCTCTGTCAAATTTGTGTTTTGTCTATCAAATTTCTTGCTCATACTTAGTAGCTGTAGTAACTATCCTCATAGATCTGCATTCAGGAAGTTGGGTCGGACAGTCTGATGTATCATACTACCTGACAAAGGTCACCAGAACAAATCTTGCCTTTCAAGCCAGCTAGTGTGCATAAAACTTCTTTCTGCTTGGGTTGGAGTGTATACATTTTCCTAAAATGCGCAAGTTAAAAACAGTTTTATAGGTGACTAACTAAAGTGCGACAAAATCTGTACCCAAAGACTGTGTGAAGGGGGTGTGAAAAAAGAAGTGCCAGAGCAAGCTGCCACAGGATTGACAACTTACATTAGAAAACTTCTCAGAAAGTAAAGGAAACAACCAATGCAAAGAAGATTACAATCAGAAACATAATACCAACATCAAGTGAGCAACTGCTTGTTTTCCAGCAGTCCAGCACTAGTTCATCATACATACAGATTTACAGAAAATTTAGACAGAACTCCTCATATGGTCTCTATTCAAATTTCTCTGTTTTTTCCCCCCTCCACATCTGATAGAACAGAAAGGCAGTGCCAGTTATGGAAAAATACACAATGCTGCTGTTAGTTTTCATCTGATTTTGAAAACCCAAAACCTGAAGATTGTGCTCTGCTAGCTTTTATTAAATGTGTGCACCTCCTGATTTTCTGAGACCTGTTTTGAATTTTGATAGACTTGCAGTAATTTTTTTAAACATAAAAGAATTGCTGCATCTTTGCAACTAAGGCCAAAGACTCAAAACATAACACATCATATGAAGTATCATATGAATCATATGAAGTAGTTTCAGCCTCTGCGACAAAATCTTCCAGGGCACAAAAACATGACAAGATTTCCCATCCACAGCCGTCATAAAATTAAACATGCCCAAAACTTTGGTACAGAAACTTACCGCACCTGCCGGTGTGGAATGTTGCGTCTTTTATTGTTGGTGTTTTGTAACCTGTAGTTGCCCACACAAATTTATAAATACACTGTAAAATCCAGTATCTAGCTAACAACCGTAATCAAGTATAAACGCCTAATTAAGCTGTGTTGCCACATGCAACGTCTAAGTCTCCAAATACACCATTCTGCAACACACGCCCTGACTAGAAATGCACTCTGAAATGTATTGCCACAACAGATAAGCCAAGAACAGGGATGAAGCAGTTGTAAGAAACACCGGTCACATCCAGTCAATCCCAGCGAATGATACTGATTATGAAATCTTGACTGGTTACTTTTATTAAGTACTTTCCGTGATGGCTTCATTGAGTAAATATGTTAAAAGCATTCTGATTACCTTCTTCCCATTTCTACTATCTCATAATCAATTTTATTATGATGAGAAATAACAAGTCTCTGTACAAAAAAAGCAAACTGGAAAAAAAAAACAACCAAAATGTTGTGTAATTTTTCAACATACTATCTACTGTTTATGTATAGTATACTGGCAGCACAAATTATCACGTTGTTGAGCACATCTTTTACATTCCATTCCATCAAATATCCTTCTCCAACTACAGACACTGCTAACAATATCATGCATTAGGGATGGCAGTTGCCGACAGCAAAATTCTCTGATAACCAGATCAACATTCATGTCTCTCTCTTTCAATAAAGGAGTTGCTTGTCATTCTTTCAACTCACTTAGTATGTTAACATGAATTCTTATTTTTTCAGATCTGATTTTTTATTTTTCTTAATATTCAGCATTCTGGCATTCTTGTGTGAGTCCACAGTTCACAGTGAGATGTGACGAAAATGATGCTTAATATAAATATTCTCAAACTCCTTTCAATCATAACAACTGTGTTACGGCAATAACAGATGTCATGTCAGATTTTATGTTAACTGTGTCTTTCACTCTAAATGACAAACTTCACTTAGATAACTGATTAGCGCTGATGCTAGAAAAGTAGTAGACAAATGCCCATTATATTGGCAAGTATGCTTAGACCGTCACAGTGTCACGTACATTAAACTAAGAGAGATGATGGATAGGTATGTCAACCTGCCCTGTCATAAAAAGCTATGAACAGCTCCTCATCATAGTTTCTGGAGCAATCAATCCAAATGTAATGTAAATCTCTTCTTAGTAACAGGTTGTTTATCTTCAGATCCATGATGCCAAATTAAGACTAAGCTAAAGGTAAAATATGTAAACCTTGAAAATGGATGGGAATATCTTGACCTGGAACAGCTGATCAAATAATGAAAATCTAGAATGAATAAGTTTTGCCGTGGAATGAAGATGTGTTGGTAAATCGAGAAATTTCATAAATTTTAGCTTTAAGCATGCAGTGGTAAATTAAAATCTGAAAAACATCCACACTTGTAACTGTGTAAGATGGCGTAGCCTGCCGAACTCTACGCATAGCGGATTCTGTAACATGGTAATATGGTTAACTGCTCCATTAGATGGATAACTAAACATGTTAATGAGATTGAGCAATCCCCCTGGTTTGTGAGGGTGGACAACAAGAATGTCTCCTAGCCAAAGGCTATACTTGTCTGAGAGAGTGGTTTTTCAAGTAAATTTTGTTTAGAGGCTCATCAG
This sequence comes from Ellobium chinense, assembly GCA_033807755.1. Classification (NCBI taxonomy): domain Eukaryota; kingdom Metazoa; phylum Mollusca; class Gastropoda; order Ellobiida; family Ellobiidae; genus Ellobium; species Ellobium chinense. The sequence continues at coordinate 1,411,163 of JAWQUT010000083.1, read as the reverse complement.
TTCACAGTGATATCTGCTAATATAAATTGTCTGAAACATAAAGAGTTGAGTTTAGGACTCCAAGTTCCCCACCACAAATAAAACTGTAATAACTAATGTTTAGGGCAAGGCAAGCAGCAATTTAGATATTCGCCTCAAGGATGATTTGATTGAATATTTTTCCCCATTCTGTGCTTTTTCTTTATGAGAATCTTTAGCACCCAAATGATTAAGATGAAATAACACAGTAAACTAGCCATCTGTGTGTGATTTTATGTGCTATATGCAAAGGTGGCTCACCACGACTGAAACTTGATCATTGCCCAGTGAATTTTTGTCCTTGTCTGGGCAGCTCAAGTTCAAGATCCAATGAATTCATGAAAATATGAGTGAATACAAGCTGCTCCTGAGCTCTGGCATCTAATATTTGTTTAATTCATGTTATGTTTATATCCAAATTGAGACATTGATAAACCTGTGCCAAGCAGCATAATTTGTCTGCCACGTTTGATACGCACTAAAATGGAACATTATTATCAAACGATATCGGAGAGGGGATAACACCTGTTTGGCAATACTGATTAGTTGGCAGCACTGTTCTTTACAACAAGTCCTTCTTAAATAGTAGTTTATAACAATGATCCTGCAGTTAACATTCCAGTTTGAGTAAGACTGCTAATTCGTGAAACTTAAAAGGGAAGCTGAATCTTCCTGCAGACCGTGGTAAACTATACAATGTACCCTATTATTCAAATAAAACAGTCTCTCAAGTGTCTGTCACCATGCTGTAATGCCTCTACCTGCCTTAGGCAACCCACACCGTTACATATTACACAATGTCAGAATTCTTACGTCCATTGTGTGCTTGGTGGCCATAAACTTGTGTAGTCAGTGCTCTGCAGAAGAGTGACAACTTGTCGGTACGTATCTCAATTCTACTAAAAGCAGCACGTTTTAAACAGAATATGCTGAGGCAATCAAAATACAGAAAAGTTTACCTGACTTACACGGTCCAACTTAACTTTTAAATTTACATAAATATATACACCAAAATCTTAATTGAAAGCTAAATAATACTATTTTTTAATACACTATCAGAAAGAGGTGTCTGCAGCTGTCATTTTTGCCACAAGCCTCTGCTACTAGGGTAAAGGGAATCGATCTTGACAAAAGGGTCAAATGTTGGTCACTTAAGAATAAGTCCTCACTGTTATGTTATAAAATGCATGTGGTAAGAGAATAAATTTTTAATGCTCTCTCTTCGCGAACCTGGTTCACTGGGCACTGATGACATCTCCCAATGAAAAAAAAATGTACTGGAAAACAGAAAGTTTTTTTTTAATCTACATGCTCATCTTTAGATTTCTTTTCCACACTCTGGGATGTTAGCTACAGTCTACTGTATACCAAATTTATACTCAATCACTGGTGCAGAGGTTGGAAGAATTGGGGGTTTGTGCAAATATTGTGAGCATTGTCCACTGAAAGCATGGGCATAACAGCATGTTGACTCACTCAAAACACACACATCAACAAGTGTTGGTCCTGACCAATTAAAAGTGGCTAGATCTGGCAAAATACTATAATACGCTACAATATGCCTGACCAAGTATCTGACATCCTAATGTCTAGACCCAAATGTATTCCCAATGCATTGTAATGTGCTGAATAAAAGAAAATGATAAAATTAACATATATTGGCAATCAAAATCAAACAAAACATGATGAGACACCAAACTTATCTGTCAGTCAGCATGCTTGCCTGCCTCAAAATAATGAAACTCAAAAATGATGTACATTTGGTCGGTAACATTAGTCACAATCACTAGCCTACTGGAAGACTTTCTGCATTTCCTTTACACATAATGTACAGGTTTCTCTTCAGCCTTGCCTAGAACATTGTTTCTTTTTTAATATTTAATCTGTGACTTGAACACCCTACATTTATGACTAAATGTTAACAGCACATTAAACTCAAATTCAAACACAACGCTTTATTTAATTTTAATCTTGCAAAATAAAAATGAATGTTTTGACTCATCAAAAAGTGACCGAACTGAATCTCGAGATGTTTGATTTACAAAATGTCAATCTGACAACAAAATTCCTAGAGCAAAGCAAGTTACTCTCCTACTAGTGTTGCCTAGCTGAAGTCATACAGCACACAACGCATACAAATCTCCTAACAGCATACATATGATGAGATGACACACTGTACAAAAACAATAGAATATCAAAAGGATCAGTCCATGCGGACAAGAAGCAGCAGCAGCAGGCAGAATATGAAAATTCTAGAAAAGAGTGTTGTTTCAATCATAAATGGCAGGCAAAAGAGAAAGAAATGACCTGCATAGCATATTTGGGTATGTAGGGCTGCCACTTAAAGGAGAAGAACTGCAAATATTACAGGAAAAGTGCAGTTACTGATCATGAGAGAACAAAAGAGCAATTCAGGGTTGTTTAGGTAGACAGAACAAAGAAGCAAAGTGAAAAAGAAAAGCAAATAACTGTCAAAATATATGTAACTAAAAAGACCTGAAATAAAGATCTGGAAATCTCTAAATTTCCAGCCTTTTCCAGATTTCTGTTGGCTAAAGGAACCTGAAACTACTGAAGGCCTGAGTCATAGAATGAAATACACCAACATAACAACAGGACTAGCACTCCTGGAAACAGCTGCAAAGCAAGGATGTGGAATTTGCATTAAGTTTTCCCACCAGGATGGTGGCACTGATGATGAAACAGGAAAAAAGACTGCAAAAGTACTTCCAACAATAAAAAATTCTGCAGCACCATCAAAATATGCCCCGATTCTACTTCAATGTCAAAGCTATGTGAAGGTACAGTTCATGCCAGGTCATGTTCTCACACTCACAGCAGAGTTCCAGTTCAGTTTTCGATTGTTAATAATGTTAAGTTAAGTCTGTAGTTGCTGCTGATTTTTTTGATAACTAAGCTTGATCACTGACAACCTTGCAATAATAAGATTGAGCTATGGTGACTTTTCAAAATGAGGGGTTAGCAACAACAAGAGTCAAATATTGGTTATCTTCACGAAGCTTTCAAAACTAACAAGTCTGGTAAGTTTCCACCAAAATTTAGGAAAATGAGTAGCATAGGTATGTTGCACTCGCAGTATCAACTGCACTGAAGACATCACGTCCACAGAATCATGGAAAAGAACACAATTTTTCATACTGAGTTGCTCATCTCTGGACACTATGTGATTACAAGTCCTCCTCACAGTCATTCAGGCTTCCAGATGCAGACAAGTAGGTCATCCATAGCTCTGAAAAAAGCACCAGAGGACCTACACTCTTCCTGACCAAGGCAATACAGATACTGCCGCTGCAATGAAATCAATGCTAAATTAAGAACGCAGAATCTGACCGGAGATACAACATGTTGCAGATGTGTGGACCTGCCAGCGTTAACTTACTTAATGACAGACACATTCATATTTGTTTAGGTTATTTCTAACAAGACAACATCAAGCAACACGAGATTCACTTTCTAATGGCAGCAGGGTCCAACTTACATCACTGCACAATTAGCACAAGAAGTACTGCACACAGTCACACATTCAACGGACAGGGCAAAGCCACTGGGTGATAACAGTGAGAAGGTGGAAATACTCCGACACAAGAATGCCTTTTCTGCACCAAGCCTTTGCAAATTTTTAGCTGCTCATCATCACTGACCTACAGGAGACCAAACTGATAATATCACAAGATAAACTTATGGCACTGTTTTACATGTTGGCTTTGTTGCTGTGAAGCATAAGAAGCTAAGAGGTAGCAATCAGAAACTGATGAAGACATGCATGATTTTCTGGAAACTGGCTTCCCTTCACCATCATTTTATCAATTTGCCTTTCTGAAAGGTGGTAAAGAAGCTGCAGAACTCATCTGGTAAATATTTTAAGGAACTTACAACTAATGAAAGACTTCTCTGCCCTTTTTCACTGAATTTCACTGTACGCTAAGTTGCAATAATGAAAAGTAGCCAGCTTCTCAGAGAAAATCCAAAGGACATATTTAGGACAAGATAAGACATCAGCACGGAAGATTGCCAAACTTCCTCACAATAGTGAACTGAAATCTGCTTCTCTCAACTGTGCACGGACTGGAGGGTGATAATAATTTTTCCCTTTCCAGTAACTGTTTTTTTCCGCTATTTTATTAGCTAGACAACTTATGGTAGCACTTTGTACAACTACAGTATATCAAGATTCACATCTTTTATATTATGCAGAGATACAACACCTGATTGCTTTCCAACTACATCTTTTAACTTTCAATCTTTGCTGAGGGCTTACTTCTTAGAGTATGAAATGTTCTTAAATCAAGTTTTAAGAGTTGCTAAATAACATGCTGTAGCAAACTTGTACTGGTAGTAGCAGATATACAACTAAAGGAAGATGGAAGAATGTAAAGAGAATGAAAGAGAGCAGTGAGAGGCAAAAGAATGAGACAAAGAAGGAAGAAAGATCCTAACTTTGCATGCATATGGTGATATGCTATCATACAGTGGCCAGTTCATCAGCCAGAAAATAATAAACACTGCTTATGGCTATCTCCGCACCAGCCCTCAGTTCCGGTGTAACAGTGCACCATTTGACTGTAAAAGTGTAATGCCATGCTGATAAAGTTTCAACCACAGAGTTTAGTTTTTTAAACAACCTAGCACTGACCAAATAATTAACGGCTTTCATTATTGAAAGGAAAAAATATCTCCATTTCATTGCCATCATCTTAGGTATCTTACTGAATTTTCTGTGAATAGGTTTCTCAGATTTAATATAAAATTTTACGGCGGGATAATAATTTCTGATTTTATGAATGCACTTTCTTCAGATTTTCCAAGGACCAATCAGGTAAAAATTGTGAACAGCTTCATTCTCACCTTCCATTGCCTCAAGATAAAACTGATACTGATTAAAATTAAAATAGGCAAGGGAAGGATTTCCATATGTGGTAACTCCTACAACAAGGGTCAGTATCTTAATTCCGAATAATGTACTAATAATACAACCCTAACCCTACCCCCTAATCCTAACCCTGTCCCTACCCTTAACCCTAACACTAATGGCTAATGCCCATTGAGACAGGAGCATCAGTCGAAGCGATTGTAACTCCTTATCGCCAGTTACCACATGTGGAAATCCTCCCTAGGCAAGATATTGATGAACCTACACAGATGTGTCTAATCAATACAAGTGTGTCCTTGACAAGACAAGCCCAAGGTTTCTTGTGACACACCTCCAAACTGGTGCATAGCTGATTTCTCAACTCTCAGCTGTTCAGCCAGTTAGGGATGGGTTATATGGGGAATGTCTTGATCCACAAGCGTAAATTTATTGTGCTGATGTAAATCAAGTACGTCAGCTGGTTCTATAAGTATGTTACGATCTACAATAATCCCATATTTTGGGGTAGATTCAACAACAGTTGACCTCTGACACGTTTAGGCCACCTCTATTCCGGCCAGCTACGAAAATGAGGACACACCATCTCACAATGTCCGATCAACCACGAGGGTGAAAATCGTTATTTCCTACTGGCAAAATACTAAATTTTAACACACTGAAAGTATAAATTATACCGTTTGGTTCCTCCTTCGGTGTCATTTCTGCGATGTCGTGTATACTGACAAGCGAAGAAGCGCTTGGGGTGGGTTGCCTGCCGGGTACAAGGGGATGCCCCGGGCCGAGGACTGCAGCTTGATGAGCATGTTGGTCATCGTTTGACCGCTCCGCAGAGGTTCCGTCAGTAAGATCCAGAATTTCGCTAGTCTCGATCATACCACAATAGAATACTGTTGGCTTAACAAGCCCCCTAGAGTCATATTTCGAACTGGCCACTGTTATAGACAAAAACAATCATTCACAGCTGATTTGTTTACGAGAAATCCATCGCATTTGGTACAGGATTCGTGCACTCCAACGCCAGTTCCTTCTTTCGAGGTGCATTGCGCATGCGCTTACGGGCCAAGTAGGTCAAGCTGAGATAGCAGTAAACACAAAGTTTCGAATGGATCGTTTAATCACATTAGGAATTTGATTACTGATTCTATCTCACATTTGGCAACAGTATATCTAATATATAAAATTTAAATGAAAAGTGTATGTATTTATATTTACATTATGGTAAAATTAAAGCTGAAAGTTGCAAGTATCGGTACGAAATCAAGGTTTATTGCATATGATTTCCTAATATCCTTTCGAACCTCGGCACATGCTCGTAACATGCTTTTGTGTTGCAGGTTCAAAGACCTCAAGGGGAGTGATCATGAAAATAGTCGTATAACGAAACAGTAAGATTGATTTACACTTTGCATGTTAAATATGCAGTTACACATCTACTGTTTATTCACATTATGTTTCCCCATATACTTAATGAGGCGGGAAAAAACTACAATAGGAGAATGCACCATTTAGCCTACTGGCTGTTGAATAAAGATACGGAAGTAAATAATTGGCCAAGTTAATATGACCTACGTTAACGTAATGAGGTTAACTAAACAGGTTTTGCCTGAAAGAAGGCCTAAGTTAGTATTACGATCAATGACTTGGCAAATTTCTAGTTCCTAACGTTGATGTGCACTACTGTGCTGCTCAACTTTCTTGAAGTAGGCACCTTTGTCTTATAATTCTACTGAGTAGACCTATTGGCCTGTAGGCTACGAATACCATCGCTTGCTCAAATATTTATGTGGACAGTAATAATTACAGTAAAATGAAATGACTTCGAAGGACCTCATGTGCTCGAATTTTTCACCTAATTGTTGCAAAGCTCCCGTCCCTGCACTATACACTCCAACACGGTTATTACGACATTCACAGAACACCTTAAAACGTTTCGTGCTTACTTTAGTCTATATAAAAAAAACACAAATCGCAGGCTCTAATTTGTGACATCGAGAACGCCTAATTGTTGCAAAGCTTCTGTCCCCTCCACTATACACTCCAACACGTTTATTACGACATTCACAGAACACCTTAAAACGTTTCGTACTTACTTAAGTCTATATGTAGCGATGCTTTTATAGTATTGGATCACGATCACTGAATTTAGATGTAAAAATTCAGTGAAAGCAACAATAATTTTGAAATGATCGCACTCAATTTTGTGATTTTTATACGCCACAGCTTCGCGATTCGCCAGGAAGCTTTCGCCAGCCGTCTCCTCGTCTGAGACGAGTGACCACGTACGCTCATAGGTTGACTAGACGCAGTGTGTGTGTGTGTGTGTGTGGACGAGCACACAGGCTACTCTGAAGGTATGAAGCCAATAGCACTTGGCATAAAAATATGCAATTTTAAAATAGTCCCTATAAAATCAGAAAGCTGGCCATGGGGAGGGGGGGAGGGGTTGGATTTTAATTTCAAAGGCTTAGATAGATGGACATCGTGCAAGTTTGCATTTTCTTCCTTGCCCACACATCCACCTATTTCTAACAGTTTTAGTATAACCCTCTAGTGCGCACTGGTCCATATTTGACAACCCACACAACCCAGTGGTCCAAATATGGCAGGGATGTTTCAGTGCCCGGAGGTCCAATTTTGACCCAACATTTTTCACCTATTAAATATTGAAATTCTTCAAAATCAATGTTTTATATGTATTATGGGTGGCATTTGAAGTGTGTATGTGAATTTTCCAGACTTTTCCTACCAGTATTTCTATGCCTGGGCACTAGAGGGATAATTAACTGTATATTTTCCCCTTTTTTTTTTGCCCCCTCTTCCCCTCTGAATACAATATTCCGCCATGGCTCCCAGACACCTGGGCGTTCTTGTCCAGTTTGTCCACAGTGTCATTTCCAGTGATGTCAAAATGACCTGAATAAACCTTTTAAACAGTTCATGTATACAACTTTTAAACAAAGAGACCCCTCTCTCCTCAAAATACATTGTCAGTGGTCATCACAACATATGACGCTGTTCAGTGCCTGATTTACTTAGACGATAATAAAACTATCTATAATTATTGTAAGGTCCCACCCAGATACCTGTGCGCTCCCAGCAAATCTGTCCGCAATATATTTCCTGTAACGTCAGAATACCCTGGAAGGTAATGTTAAGTTGCTGACCGGACTCGTGTGGTCTTTAAAGACAACTTTCTTTTTCAAATATCCCTTTTCTCTCTGAAAATAATATTTAGCGCTCAAAGAACTGTGTTTTGTGAAGAAAGAGCATTGTAAAGTTATTGCGAATGTGTGATTTACCATACAAGAAGGAGACCTCAAGTGACAGATCTTTCGCTATTGCATAGTTTACTGTGGATTTGAGTACCTATAGTTTAAAAAGTTAGTTATATATATATATATACACACGTGGAGCTTCACTTTTGTATTTCTTGCCACTTCAAAGTACATAATATATTTTTGTATTTTAATTGTTTATGAAGATGTGTTGTCTAATCTGTTCGTCTCTGTCCGGCCATTTGATACATGGAATGTTGACCGCCTTCGTACCGTCAAGCACGATCTGGGCATGTACAATAAAACTTTTTAGAACTTGTTAAACTTGTTGAGTACGGTTGAAAAGAGCTACAACCACTTTTTAAAGTCTACTTTTAAACAAAGAGTTTTTAGTTTCCTCAAGATATTTTGATATCTGTTTATGGCTATCATAACATAGGTAGCTCGTGCTTTGTCCAGTGTCTGGTGAGTTTCTTATCTAATTGAGCTACAGGTGAGGACATAACAATCGGTCGGGGCTTCACAAATTCGGATTTTTTTTTTTCTTTCTGAAACTTTGACAATTGTTTATGTCGTCTAATCAGGTTTAACTAGCACCAGGGAACACACAAGACATGCTTTGTCTGAATACAAGACTAACACCCCATTTGACAAATGGGCAGGCAGGCAACACACCAGCGGCGAAAGAATACCTAGCGCACCGAAAGGCATCATAGACGAATGCATTAGACTCCGTGAAAAAGTTGGACGATTGGCGAATCGGACGGATTGAAAAGATCTATCGGAGATTGTATTTCGTTGCTATACACATTCTTTTTTTTTAAAAAGGGTAAAAAAAATAAAGAGGACTGATGCGTATAGTTACCTTTTGTGTATTTTTCTACGAATTTAGGTGCAAACCGCATGTTTTTACGTTACGTAGTTTTCAAGAAATCTACAAATTTGGCTGAAGCGTTTTATTAATATAGATGAAAATTCAAAGGAAAGATTGACAGTCTCACTAATTCTGGCATTGCCAGCATCTTGCAAGTTGCTACCCATGCACTATGAGAAACAGAAAGGGAAAAATACCAGACCTGTTACAAATTTAATATATATTTATAATATATATATTTTATACTGTCATTCAAGTAACTGAAAGGGATAACATTCAAACTGTGTAAAGTTATGTTCTGGTATGCGTCTTCCCTCTAGGGAAATTTTGAACAAAAGGTCTCAAAACATTTAGTAGCTCGATGCCTTAACAAGTCTGAATTCGGCTTTCTCCATTTCAAAGACCACTCTCACATTATTGTGCGGTCATCCGGGCATCGCGAGCCACAATTCCAATAATCATTACTTCCACCTTTTATTTTCCTTCCGTCAGAGGAATATGACTGGCTGAAATGGTCTGCTATATTGGCTTTTACTGCATGACGCACGTTCTACTTCCGGTAACGATATTTGATGACGCAATCACACTACAATTTATATTTACATTTTGCTTAAACCGGAAGTGAGCTTTGTTGGAGTCAACTAATCAACAACAGCCTATTGCCTCTGTGACAGTATGGAAAAAGATAGAAGGACACAGAGATCTGTTAACAAGAGAGGATGGAGAAGGGATGGGAGTGCTGCAAATATGATGGAAAGACGTGCGTGTGATTTAATTCACCGATTTTTAAAAAGTGATAATAGAAATGACACGAGCGTGAATTATTATTGTATTTAGACGCAATATTGCGCTGTTTTGGAGCAGAGTTGAATATTGAAAATAACCACATGATTAGATGGATTACCCCCTCATAGCTTCATGGGCGTTATTGTAAAAGAATGAATTAACACATCCTATCAAAACACCAGGTGATCTCTCTCTCTCTCTCTCGCTCTTTCTCGCTCTTTCTTGTCGTCGTCGTCGTTGTTGTTGTTGTTGTTAATGATGATGATGATGATGATGATGATGATGATGATGATGATGATGATGATGATGATGATGATAAAACTAAATATGATTCTGCCCAATGACATAAAACTTTCTGAAAAATGTATAATGAATTTATTAACAAAATGGTCTACGTTTCGTGTTAAACACTTTTTCAAGACTGACAATGCAAGTTTAAGACATACAAATTGATGATGATGATGATGATGATGATGATGATGATGATGGAGGTGATTGTGTTGCTACTGTTTTTGTTATCGCTATTGCTACTGCTGTAAATGATAATAATGAAATATTTGTTGTGGCTATTCTAGTATAGTAGAAAAGAACAAAAAAAAATGTTTTTCATTACATTAATTGCGGATGGTTCGCGTCCCGCGGTGCCAAATTCTTCTCGATATTAGGTCCTGTGAAGACCTTTAAAAATTGAAAGTGAAAGAAATGATCTCCCTCACACTTTATAATTAAACGCAGAGGGCAAAGCTAGGAGCCAGGCAGCATTTGGTATGCGTAGCCATACAAACAATTGGGACTATCCAACTTTTGGAAGTGTTGATCGAGAAGTGTAACGTTACGCTATTCATTCATGACTGGTGTGTTCTAGGGGAAAAAAAATACTCATTCCAAATTCCTAGGGCAGCGCTTAATTTTTTGCTGAAGAGGCAAAACAACAACAACAACAACAACAACAACAACAACAACAATAACAACAACAACAACAACAACAACAACGACAACAACAACAACAACAACAACAAAATTGTAAATTCTTAAATGAGATTATTATAATAGTTCATTGTTTTTTATCCCTACGGTTTGATAGCCAGTCGCTCTGCCCAGGCTCATGAAATATGATATCATAAATAGGCCAAGTAAACATATCGGGGACATCTAGGCAGGTTTATTGCCTAATACTGTGACTCCACGCCATCGTGTTTCTTCAGTTGCCCTTTAAATTTTTTTTTTTCTTCTTTCTTTCAAGGAAGAGTCAGTAATAACAACAGTATCATCAGCTGATCGTCCTATATTTTCATGTGCAAGTCGAATGAAAAAAAAATCGCAAAAATATACTACTATACCGCCACTACTACTAATACTACTAAAATAACAATAATAATAACAACAATAACAACAATAATGCACTTTATAAGTCTCGAATCCACTCATCCGATTTCACATTATTATTACTTCCGGATGCTGGATCGCTCTAAGGCTTTTTCAACTCCTTAGGGGGCATACAGGGCAGCCCGCCATTCACAGCAGCTGATCACTAGCATTCTGACAATAACTCTAACTGCCAATAGTCAGGTTCCCATTTTACAGACGGGTGGGCTGAGGAAAACGAGAGCCAAATGCTTTTCTAAGGCACTTTATAAAACATGGTAATGATAGGGAGCTAGTCAATACTGAATTAGTGCTGTGAGTTCTCACAAAGTGGCAGAGTGGCCTTGCGGATTTTGAGTCGTTCTCTCAAGCTGAAGACTTTCAAGACTGAGGGTTGTGGGATCGGCTCTGTGTCAGGCACTTTATACTTTTGTGTCATAGAGGAAGACACGTAACTCACCGAAGACTGCCCAGTTTTCAAATGACATGGAACAATTATACTAAAACTATACAATTTTCAGGAACAGTCTGCGACGACAGAGTCGAACTGGCCCAAGAAATATGCCGGACGTCATATATTATAGTTAATACTTAACCATGTGCGAGATAAACTATGTTATATTACATCATAAGCCTTCTGCCGGAAGACGAGATATTAATACGCGTCTTCGGTCTTCTGTGGGTTAACATCCGATCCATATTTGATACAAGTGTGAACAAAGACAGGCAATTGGCAATGACATATTCCGGCTGGTAGCCCGTCCCTTGAAGCGGATGTGGGCACAGGTGGGCGGCGGAGGGGGAGAGGGGAAGGGGGGAACGGAATTGCGACCATCTGAATATTTATTATGTAAGACGTGAGAGGACTACGCGGAGTCCTGTCCGCAGGCATAACCATGCCGCAAGAAGCGACAGCTCGTGGTATAAGATTAAAGGGCACTGAGACCCGGTAATAACACATCTAGTTGTGACTTTCAAAATTGTATCGTTCGTATCATGCCCCGCTGTTTCTAAACTAAGGTATTATGGTGACTAGGGTTTATTTTCAACACAAGTCTCAAAGCGTCACGCTCATTCCACATTTGCCAACGTCGTTTTTTAAGTTTTTGAAAAATTTAGGGTTGTAAATCTGCTGTTCAAAGCAAAACAACGAAGCTAATGTGGTTTGGCTTGTAAAATTGGGAAAAAATAACTAGCCAAAACTTTACATTTGTTTTAATAGGAAAAAGAAGATAAATGGAGGATCATAGTAATATAAATAACTCAAATCATCAAATAAAAAAAGACTTTGATAAATGTGGAATGTAGCTGGCTCATTCTGTAAAATATAGTTACAAGTTCATAATAGTTTTCACCTGTAGACTTCGCATAAATGATGTAACATTTTATTATAAGGTGTCTACCTCTGTTGTAAACGGGTTATAGACGTCTGGGCACCTGACAGTCAGCCTGTGATGTAAGCGCTGAGCGTGACGATTTCACCCACGTATTGTCTATCACTACTCTCAGACAACGCAATTCGAGCAAAAACTCGAAAGAGGTTGAGGGAGCAATATCCAGACAGCTGGAATTTCAGTCTTCCAGTCCAGTTATGGAAGGACTATTTTCAACAGTAATGTGGTGAAACTGGAAAATGAGATTGAGACTATGCCCGATAAAACTGGGTTCTTGTTCAATTCGCGAACAGTATAATGTCCTCCATTATACTGCAACGACCAGAAAGTCATCGATCGACCAACCAACCAACCAAGCAAGCAACCAACCAAGCAAGCAACCAAGCAAGCAAGCAAGCAAGCAAGCAAGCAAGCAAGCAAGCAAGCAAGCAACCAACCAACCATCTAGCAAGCCAGCCAGCCAGGCAGTCAGCAACCAACCAGCATAAAAGCACAACCTACTTCTATTTAAAGATAATTACTTTAATCATAGTTCCTTTTAATCCCAACTTCCCCCACATTTCCAAGGATTTTGCGATTACGGAAAGTCAACTGTATCGTGTAATTAGTCATTTTAGGTAAAACATGAGTTATGTCCCTTGGACTGAAGGTACGTGGTTACTGGAACTTTTTTTTATTTTTTTCGGCCTATTAACATTTTGTGCTATTCTACAAATACCACTGTGATTTCGGGATGTTTCTCATACGGAGGTTAAAGTACTTCTTTTGCCCGATCTTATAAGGGGGGGGGGNGGGGGGGGTTGGATTTTAATTTCAAAAGCCTACATAAGTGTAAGTACATTAAATGTATCAAATTTTGTAGACCCGGAATAGGTGAGGTTTTACCACTCAGTTATACATTGTGTGGTTGTTGTTGTGGAGGTAAAGTTACCATGTTTACTGTAAAAGGGTCTAAAATTTCAGGAAGCCTGATTCACTGCCAGACTTCTCAAAAGCTAATTGATCTTGGGGGCATTTTGCTATGTGTCAAACTTTCGACGCTAAGTTAAACATTATGTGTGGAAACTGTTTTGGCATGTGACCCCTTGAAAGCTTAATCAGGGGTCTATAACCTTTTATAGCCACAATGAAAAAAATCAACAAACAAAACATGGGCATGTTCATACCTTCATCTGTGAAACAGCACATGTTTTCCCACTACATTCAGTGATTCCGACTAAGATCCCGTTTAAAAACCTACTCGAGGGGTTACGAGCCACCACTGATACTTTCGGTATCTTTTTATATTGAATATTGACAATCAAATTTGATTTGTAAGATGTAAATCTTTTTGGTTGAGTGTGATATCATGGTGTGAATAAAATGATGCTACAATTTGTATTTGACTTATATAATGTAGTACAAGGTGGAAACGGAGCACTTTAGTAACAGAAGTAAGGAGTGAGCAGACGCAAACAGATGCTCACACAAGGTAGGATAAAGAGGTAAGTGCTCATGAAGACAAATGCAGAGAAAAAATGGAAGAAGGAAAGAAAGTGATGTGGTGGGAATCGAACCCACGACCTCTGCGTCGGCACCCATCGCCTTGCCGTCAGTTTGGAATCAGGTAGACGTCTATACACGACCACGCCACCATTCCAAAGAAATGTGGCTTAGTGGCCGGGGTCTTTTTTTCTCTTCATGAGCACTTACCCCTTTATCCTACCTTGTGTGAGCATCTGTTTGCGTCTGCTCACTCCTTACTTTTTAAAAAATATTATGATTTGTGGAAGCGTTTCTATCCACCAGTATGGACGATATACACGAAAGAGACAAAATGAAAGCTTGCGCATTAACAATGGGATATCTTACAAATCGTAAGAATTACATTAGTGCAGTGGTGCATTCAGCACATGCATTGATGAACATGCAGAATTAATGTATCTCTTGCGTTGGTAAGAGATCCCATCATCAATGCGCAAGTTCTCAACTCTAGGACGAAGAAGACCTACATTTGTTGAGAATATAGTCCACCACGACGGCGTCTTCTTCCCGGCATGCAATAGCATCCAGCGTCAAACCACCTCCACATGACGTCACTTGGTTCATCAGTTCTGGCATAGCGCCCTCAGACGCTACTGCGAAAAGAAAGGTAAAGTTGAGCCAACAGTCTAATTGGGGTCATATTAAAGGTCACTTATACCAACCAAAGTTAATTAAAATGAACATCAAAACATATCATTTGACACAGCTTAATTACAGTCTTTAGGAGCAATGGAAAAGTCGTGATCAAGAAAAATTGTGACTAACCAGTGATAGACACTTCAAAAACAACAACAAAAATAGTTTAACATCTGAAACATGTTCTGATTAACCGGAAACTGGGGTTAGGCGGATTCTAAACAGTACATTATCACTGACAATAAATTCCAGTAATATGAATTCAAGTTCTAGTTCACAGTTTCAAAAATATAAAGGGTGAAGCTAGGGTATGCCTTGGGGAAAAAAAAAAAGCAACAACATAAAAGATGGGGTCAGCATATATAAGTCGCGAACATATCTTTTCCTTGTAGGTTTCTACAGTAATCATTATATGTGTAGATGTGTTCTCATTACTTCACAGTCTTCTGAAGAGTTATTTCATCTTATGCATAATCCATGCAATTTTGTGAAGCTTACATGTGAGTATTGATTGTTTACATTGTTGTGCGGAGTAAGTGGAATTTAATAAAAAAAAATTCTTGGGACTGTTATAAATACTTAGCAATAATGTGTGAACGTTACTTATGATTATCGTACACAGTTTTAATTTCAAGGCGAAAATAGAGGATCCACATTTCTTTTGAAAAAAAAAATCATCCTGTATTTAAATACATGTTGTTACAAACGATCTCTAACCATTCAATTTTGTTTTAAATTAAAAGTTTTTACGGTGATTGTATGGGATTTTCACACAGTACAGTTGAAGCAGTGATACAGAAATCCTGAAAATTCCAGTGAAATTTACCAAATCTGCACGACATGGAAGTCAATCAATTTTGACATGTAACTTTCAAAATCCATCTAAAAGAAACTAATATGGTCACTTTTAGGAGGCTTTTTGGTAGTTTTGGGGGAATTTTTACTTCTAAAGCATGTCAATTAAGCCTATCAATTTTTCATTAATCTTAAAATGTCCTGGGTTCGTAAGTTAAATTAAGGCAAAAAAGGGACAGCAGATGAACTAAAATGTCAAAACCCACGTCGACAATTAAACTGTGATCTTGTTCTGGGTGGACAGGTCAGAGAAATGCAACTTTTTTCAGTATATCTTTCTACAAAATATGTCAGTGGAAATGCAACTTTTTTCAGTAGATCTTTCTACAAAATATGTCAGTGGAAATGCAACTTTTTTTCAGTAGATCTTTCTACAAAATATGTCAGATGAAATGCAACTTTTTTCAGTAGATCTTTCTACAAAATATGTCAGATGAAATGCAACTTTTTTTCAGTAGATCTTTCTACAAAATATGTCAAAGGAAATGCAGCTTTTTTTTCAGTAGATCTTTCTACAAAATATGTAAAGCAACTGTACCAAAATTAAAAAAAAAATTTGAGCATATGATGATCATAGTCATAATTTCATTATTCAGTCATTTTTAATGTCAAGAAGTGTGCCTTTTTTTTTCAGACACCTGAATGTATCCCTGTTCTTGAAAGGAATCATGGGTGCACTTTGCAGCACTAGTGTTAGAAATAAAAATAATAATATGTAATCTGTAATTAAAAAGCAATAGGATTTTCTCATTCTAAACGTTTACTACTAGCACACAAATAGACAACTTTACCTTGCATATTTTGCATTACCATTTTAAAAGAATGCAGCCCTATGGCTTTCAAAAGCCACGTATGGGTTAAGAGTCTTTTCAAAATATTGCTGCGTTCTTTGAAGTCTTCTACCTAAATTGTGATCCAGTTACTGGCCAAAGACACAATTACAAATAAAAATATGTCTCAAATGAATATTTGGCTGTATTCACTGACTTCTTTGCGACGTTCTCGATGTCATAAATTTGAGCCTATATTTTTAAAATATAGAATTTTTTCCCCTTGCTCTGCGTAATGTCGTGATAGACATGGCGCTCGCTTCCCAGGGTTNGTGAATATTTGGCTGTATTCAGTGACGTCTTTGCGACGTTCTCGATGTCATAAATTTGAGCCTATATTTTTAAAATATAGAATTTTTTTCCCCTTGTTCTGCGTAATGTCGTGATAAAGATGGCGTTCGCTTCCCAGGGTATTTAATAAATAACACTACAGTTAAAAAATAGTCTGTTTTCTGTAAGATTCATATGAAACTTACGAACATTTTCCAACCGTTTAACTGGATACAACTGATTTAATACTTTTCGTCCACGCGTCACGGTCAACACTGGCGTTACGCAGTAACACAGTTTCATTCTCGTTTATTACTGTATTGCAAAATGGAGCTGCACTAACTGTGTAACCAATATCAACAAAGAAAAACAAAATTTAATGGCACGCTAGCCTAGGTGTACTATCTGCTATATTCTGGTAAGTTTATCTCATCTTTCGAACTCGGTAGTCTGAGGACATAAAGGTCTTCTTATTTACGTAGCCAGTACACCATGCATTCTGGGTTCATTTATTATATTTAGGAAAGGTCCTGTCCTACCCTTTTTGAGGGATTGTAATGAACGTAACATGGTGTGCAATTTATACCCATGAGTGCATTGGATTTCTATACAAAATTGCACACCAAAATGCAGAATGGTGCTATATACTTCTCCCTGAAGGATGATACTCTTAGGACAACTGTCATTTGCGATAAGCACGAGATGTGAGAAAGCAGATTACAATCCATGTATCTTGGACAAGACAAACACCCCATTTTACAAATGGGCAGGCAGGCAACGCACCAGCGGCGAAATAATACCTAGCGCACCGAAAGGCATCATGGACGAATGCATTAGACTCCGTGAAAAAGTTGGACGATTGGCGAATCGGGCGGATTGAAAAATCTATCGGAGATTGTATTTCGTTGTTAAAAAAAGGGTTAAAAAATAAAGAGGACTGATGCGTATGGTTACCTTTAGTGTATTTTTCTACGAATTTAGGTGAAAACCGCATGTTTTTACGTTACGTAATTCTCAAGAAATCTGTGACACAAATTTGGCTGAAGCGTTTTATTAATATAGAAGAAGATATCTTTATGACTGAGCCTACAGAAGTTGTTCTCGGATTTAGAGTCTTGGTGCACAGTTATGAAAAACTAGCAACACGCACTAATGTGAAACGAAGTAACTTTACATTAAGACGAGCATGCGGTTAAAATTTTGAATTCTCTCTGCTTTCATTGATGACGCCTTGCAGTGTAAAACCGTATAGCACCGTAACAAAGGATAAACCCGTAAATGTAGTTCTCAAGTTGTTTGCCGCATACTGAGAGGGTGTGCACGCTGATTCATTAAATTACTCCTCCAACCCATACAGTGGACAGGATCTTCCTGTGGAAAGCAACCTTAGTCACCGAACGTCGCGTTCGTGAAATAGGTGTCCATGCTAGTAGATTCATAAATTCGAACACTTCACAAACGCGAAATTATTGGCTGGCTCCTGGAAATTCGTGCTTGTGAAATACAGCTGGAAGTTCAAAAAGATGCAGATGAGTGACTGATAACACAGAGGGTATGACTGAAAATACAGAAGGTATCCTGTAGTGTGGTAGCCTGCAGGCAGGTAGGAGTCAGTGTATGTGCAGACATAAAAGTGGGCTAACAAGCAGGATGACAGACAGAGCAACAGACAGACAGACAGACAGACAGACAGACAGACAGACAGACAGACAGACAGACAGACTGACAGACAGACAGGCAGGCTTGCAGGCTGGCAGACAGCATGCAGACAGACAAACAGACAGGCAGGCAGGCAAGTAGGCAGGCAGGCCGGCAGGCGGGAGGATGGATAGAGGGACGGGCAGGCGGACAAATGGAAGGATAGATAAACAGACAGACAGGGAGGCAGGCAGACAGGTAAACAGCAGGGAGACAGATACACCGCCAAACAATCTTGATATAGAGGGTAAATGTGGGCTAAATAAAATTTCATAAATACCTGGATTTGGCGAAAACGAGAGCAGATCTCCACCTTGAATTCAGCCGAGCTGAATAACTTCTTATACTGTAGACACTTTAGTTTAAAAGTCTATGTTTAACTTAAAATCGCTGCTAATTTTATTCGCACCTTCGCGCGGGGTTGCCTCGAATGTTCAGTGCGTTAGAAACACATTGACTTCAACTGCGCCGTTGGACAAATAATTATGTTCAGACAGACAAACGCTCGAACCGCATAATATTATCTTTACTACGGACTTAGCAGCTGGAACTTAGGCATAGCGACGATGGGCAGCAGTCATTAACTTCAGCCATGTTTGCTATTGTTCACCGCTGTTTCTGTCAAGAAAGGAGGCGTGGCAGCACCGCCCCTTTCTGTCACAAAGTGCCGTCAATATTGCCACACCCCCCCTGAAGACGTCGATACTTCGATCTATTTCCTCTTCTCTTGCTTCGTCGCCAGAACAGAAGTTTAGAAAGTGTGCTATGTTCACTAAATAAAACCTTGTGAATCTTCCAAAGTGTGTTTGGGTTAAGGGTGGAGGGTAGGGTTAGGGCTAAGACCCAGGGGCGGCTCTTCATTAAGCACAATCTATGCAGTGCCTGGTAAAATTTAATCCAGAATAAAAAGAAATATTAAATGATTTCCAAACATGCACAGAAAGGAAAACGTAAAGGTCAAATTTGTTCAACGCAAGTCTTTATAATATCTCATTTTCGCGATATCCTCATAAAACAACTATGTATCTTTGTTACGCTGTTTACAGCAAAAGAACTTAATCTGATCGATTGCCTCTTCTATACCTATATTGAGGTTTTGCAGTTATGTAAAGAAATAGTGGTGGGGAGGAGGGGGATGGATGCATAATTTTGAGGGGTCACGAGCCGGCTACAAGGTTAGCGAAGTTAGGTAAGAGAAAGGGTTCTTAGGTATTCATCAAGGGCTCTCCTTTCGGTGTTTCTTTTCCTTCACACTAACTCGTTTACACGTCGGGAAAATCTCTCGATATAGGAGAGCTTGTGCATTAACGATGGGATTTCCTAGCGTCGTAAGAATTACATGAGCGCATGGGTGTATAGTAGCGTTCAGCATGCAGAGTTAATGTAATGCTTACGATGATAAGAGATCCCATCGTTAAAGCTCAAGCTCTTTAGTACTAAAGTGACAAAGAACACTTGTAACCGGAAGTTGCACCATGGCACTCCTGAGACTGTCAAAGCCAGTCCCTCACCCTCATCCTCTTCCTCGGTTCTGCAGACCATTTCCCTCAAAGACATCTTAAGAGGTAACGAGAGTATGTGTGTGTGCTGGAAGATGGGCGTGGAAAGATAGGTAAGAGGAAGACCTTACCTCTGTTTTTCCCCATCCCCTTTCCTACCACGTATACACACACACACACACACACACACACACACACACACACACACACACACACACACACACACACACACAC
>JAWQUT010000083.1:1365478-1381071 GCA_033807755.1 Ellobium chinense | reverse complement strand
CACCAATAGCAACAAAACTGCCCTCTCGATCGCAAGCTCTCGATCTGAACTGGCGTGACCCCATGTGCAGCGCTAAAGCAGAGACAAACTGTTGCTCAAGGGGGCCCCCCTCGTTTGCCCGAACCCCATGACCTGTTGATTCTCGGCTGTTCTTAAGCACACACGATGTATTTGCGTGTTGTTGCAACAGCGAGCCCGGGGCAAACTGCGAGGAAGCCCCCGAGAGACCCCAAGCATTTCGGCCCTCTCTGAAAGCGGCGCTGGACCGCGCCAACTAGGCAATCAAAGCAACTTGGTGCGGAAAGCTTTAGCACAGAGCACTGTAACCAATGTCTCGACACTCCGACTTGGTGTGTCTGACGGTGTGGGGGCCAATGTACAGTGTAATTCTTTCTTTCTTTCCTTCTTGTTTTTTTTTTCCTTTCTTCATTTGCATTCTCTCCTTCTTTTGCCGGTATGGTGGCCGAGAGGTAAAGAGTTTGCTTCCTAGTGTGAAATGTCCTGTGTTCGAGTCCTGCTGGCGCTGCTGAGATGTGTTTTTCTAGTATTTAAAAAGTACCCTCTTGGTCGCAGGAGCCAAAATTCAAGAGCCTCACTGAACCATTTGACAAAATTTTCTCCTTCAATCATACGAACATTCTGAGAGATGACCAAGGCGTCTGCAGTCTGGTGCCACCATTGTGTTCAAATTATATTTTGTTTACAGTGGGGGTCCTTTATTTACCTTTTTCACAATTTTAATTTAGATGAAAAGAAGTTAAAACTTTGACCTTCATGTGCAGACCATAGGCCCGCACAAATGAAATCTGCAGAAGCCATTGGGAAACGTTGCCCGCAGTAATTTAAAAAAAAAACAACAACAAATTCAGGACTGAATTTCACCACTTTTCGGGCGAGGTTTCTTATTGTATGAATATTTCTACACAATCAGTCCTTTGGGGATTCTGCTATTATCGTTATTGTAATACTGTGTTGTTTTTGACTCTGATAGTTCATTTTTTTTGTAAACAATTAGACGTCTGCAATCTTTTATCAGCGGCCTAGCGGGATTTCAAGTCTCATCTCATATATTGCTATACTTGTACTTAAGAGGAACTTTAACCTCTTCGCTATGTATGACGTACATCTACGTTCTCATCCTCTGGTCTAAACAGCTCTTGGATGAACAAGTACGTCCCGTAAACAGCACTGCTGTGTCGTATCTGACGAACCCTTAAGTCTTATTTCCCTTTGTAATGAAATATTATTCTTACGTTCAGAGAGCGGATCTAGCCGCGATCGCGCTGAAGAGGCATAAAATCCTTATTCATACAAATCTACGCAGAGGCTACTGAGCTAATGGTGATTTGGTAATGTCAACACTTGAAAAATAATTACTTAACAAAGTTGTAAATATAATTATGATACAAATATCATAAATTTGGCTTTATGCGTTCCTCATTGCTTACAGAGAATGCTGGTAAAAACAACAACAACAACAACAACAACCAACTGTTATAAGAGACTATCCCAGCTCATACAAGCTTTACGAGGCCTTAAGCTATAGGCTATAAAAACTCGGAGGCCCCATGTAAAGCCAGGTATGTACGTCCTAATCGTTAAGGCAACATCCTGGCACTCTCCCACAGAGTGGTTTAGGGATTTGGGCAGCGTTATAAGGGGGCACTCGGGATATTGCTTTAAGGTTACAGACATGTAATGGGATTGGACCCTTTTTCCCTCTATGGGCTATAATAACATTCTGAGCTGCCCTTTGAACCCAAAGATTTAGCTTTCACCCAGACTCATACCAGATTGAAGCTCATTATGTGGCCCCCCAACCCTAGCAAGCCCATTGAAATTTTGAGCTTGGTTGCTATTTGTAAACAAAGTCTACATTTTTCATTGGTCAACGACAAACTCTTTCGCCTGAGCACACCCTTGACCTGGCAGTTCCAGCCCAGGGCTAAATAGTGCCTAACAAAATAAAGTAAAATGGATACAGTTTCCCATGGTATCAAAATTTCCTTATTACTGGAAGCAGGGCGTGCCAAAAGAGGGAAAAGGGGAAATGAAATATATACCCTTACTAGTAGGACCCAGCAGTGAAAGTACAATTACAGGCCTGTAACCTATCAGGGCTCAAAAATATGACATAACGATTGGTTCAATAAGTTACACCAGAAAGTTTCACAAAGGTGCTTACAGAGAACTTTAGGTCTCCACAAAGAAAACATAAATTTAATAAAATCATTATGANTCTGAACCCAAAGTTTTAGCTTTCACCCAGACCCATACCAGATTGAAGCTCATTATGTGGCCCAAATTTTAAGACTTACCCAACCCTAGCAAGCCCATTGAAATTTTGAGCTTGGTTGCTATTTGTAAACAGAGCCTACATTTTTCATTGGTCAACGCCTAACCCCTCATTTTCCGCTTGAGCACATCCTTGACCTGGCAGTTCCAGCAAAGGGCTAAATAGTGCTTAGCAAAATAAAGTGAAATGGACAGCGTTTCCCATAATATCAAAATTTCCTTATTACTGGAAGCAGGGCATGCCAAAAGAGGGAAAAGGGGAGATGAAATATATACACCTTACTTGTAGGACGCAATAGTGAAAGTTCAATT
Source organism: Ellobium chinense (assembly GCA_033807755.1). Classification (NCBI taxonomy): domain Eukaryota; kingdom Metazoa; phylum Mollusca; class Gastropoda; order Ellobiida; family Ellobiidae; genus Ellobium; species Ellobium chinense. Next base: position 1,378,464 of record JAWQUT010000083.1, on the reverse strand, counting down.
ACAGGCCTGTAACCTATCAGGGCTCAAAAATGTGACGTAACGAATGGTTCAAAAAGTTACACCAGAAAGTCTCACAAAGGTGCTTACAAAGAACTTTAGGTCTCCACAAAGAAAACACAAATTTAATGAAAACATAATGCCATTTTATTTCTTCAATAGCTGGTTATCTAAATTGAAGAAAAAAATACAAATAATTTCAAAAGATCAAGTAAACTTCGAAATCCCCCCCCCCCCNTTTTTTCCCCAACACAAAAGAACAAAAAATTAAGCTTTCATATTATGAGCCCGTAGTTTCTACTGTATATAACATATGCCTAAACTCAGTTTTAAACACAACATGATTTAACCCTTTGGCTACACCATTGTATTTCAAGTAATGATGTGACCAAATTACCATTAGTTCTTTAACCGTATTAGAGTGTCTGTCTGAGTTAATGTTTGAGAGCGTTTCAGCTGGATTACGGCTATATTGCTCCCTTGCGCATAGCACTAGTTTATTTCAAGGGAAATAAGACGTAGAGGTACCTCGGATAACACAATGTAAATGCTACATCCGGAACGTACATGTACTTCCAAGAGTTTTTTTGAACCAAGAGGTAAGAACGCTCTTGCGTGTCAGGCAGCGACACATTCACGACAAAGTTCTGCACACAAAATGCTACATACATAGCAGTGAATAGGGCCTGAAACGTAGGATTCATCAAGTGGGTGAGTGGGTGAGTGAGGGAGTGAGAATGAGTGAGTGAGTGAGTGAGTGAGTGAGTGAGTGAGTGAGTGAGTGAGTGAGTGACTGACATATCCATTTAGAAAGTCCAGTGCATTTTCTCCTGGTTTTAAGTCGCTGACGTATGTCATTATGGATTTCTACTACTACAACCATTAAAAGTTTGTGAAGTCGGAGTCTCATTATCAACATATTTCAATTCTTAGCACATTGTTATATTTTAATAATTTTATGAAACGTTTTTTAATATGAAGAACATTTACATAAGTGCAAATAAATAATGTGGTGTGCAAACTTCAGACATGACATAGATAAAGACTTTCAAAAACGTATACATCTAATCAAATTTAAAATTTTAATGCTTATAAAACGGATAATTCATTTCTATACCTCAAGAAAGTGACACTTGCTAAATTTTGTATAGAGTTATTTATTAGAAGATTAATTTGAAATTGATTGACATGTGTGGTGCCCATTAATTTCTAAAATAACACCAGTTGTTCGTGTATACCTATCTTTCTACTGATTTTTGGATGGGAAATCGGTGGTTAATTTTGAGTTTCATTTGGGCAGGAGTAGGAGAAATTTGGCAATTTTGCAGGTCTAGATGTACAACAGGATAATTAGATAATATGTTTCATTAGCTATGATTATAACTTTCAAGAAGTTATTGGAAAGTTTATCTTAAAGTCCAGTATGTTACACGTTCAGTACAAAAATATTTTAAGGAAATTTATAAACATTACAAACATTACTGAAATGGACAGGAGGACACAGATCTCATACTATTGAAAAGACATTACGTTGTTATTATATGCGTGCCGGACTACTTAATTATTAATTAAAAACGTAACCAAGTTTTAAGTACGATTTTCAAAAAAAGAACATAGCTCTATGTTGTGTTAGCTGCATAATATTCGTTGAATATATTATCAGTGTCTTACAATAAAATTTAACAGACTTGGTATAAGTTTTTTTTTTTTGACCATGTATTTGTTCCTTTACTGTCTTTTAAATCGTGCTAAAGAATAGTATGTCCTGAATTTTACTGCATCCAAACTACTTGAGTCTGAATCTATATCCTTCTTGCACTAAGCCTCTCTGGAAACCATCAAATAATAATAACAAAAACAATTACAATCAGTTAAGGCCATAAATGCCCCCCATTCTTGTTGATCAATAATCTCAACTAACATTTTGTAACGATTTTTTATTTTTTTTTGTCTTCCCTCTTCTTCTACTCTCTCAGGACTGACTGTATCCGTTTCCTCGTTTACAGACCAAACCACACCAACCGAGCTCACAAGAAACCGATTTTGGGTTAAGATTCACCACTGCTCAAACAATGGCCCCCACGGCTTTAAGTGCTTTTCGGGTTTGCGTTGGAGCGTCCAGTTTCTGCCATGTTTCTTTTTGGCACGCCTCGGGTTTCCGAGTTTTTAACCCAGAAACGAAACATTTAACGATAGGCACCCACGACAGCAACGTCAAATGAATATGCATGAGCTGTCGGGCGGCGGTGAGCGACAACTGCTTTGCACCTACGGAGCCCGCCATAAACATGCTCTTAAACGGGGTATAACTCAGCCTGGTGCACGGGTGGCACCGTTTGCCAAGACAGACATGCTCGTCACATGAGTTTTCTATGGCAATCCGCGCGGGTTAAGTATGTGCGGATCTCGACGGCCGGCGATTTCCCATCAATATTGTGACCGAATTGAATGTGTCACATAGGATCTCCTGTTCGATATAAATCGAAGTCCGGGAGCCCTTTAGCGTGGCTGATATAGGAAGTATATACAGTAAAAACGACGACGATAACAGCAGCAGCAGCAGCAACAACAACAACAGCAACTGCAAAGACTCTACCAACAAAAGGAAAACCAGCGATAACAAGATCAGCGACCGTATTCACATCCTTACGTTAGTTAAACGAACTTCTGTAACCACTGAAACTCCGAAAACATAAGTAGTGTTTTTTGTGATTAACGCAATACGTTAACTAACACATGGATTGTGCATACGGCCACTCGCAGGCCAACAATAATTCTTCCTCTTAGAATTACTGTTGTTTCTATTTGTATTTGTAATTAAGTGAGAGAGTCCTGAGATATTGCCAGAATGACTTAGAATAACTTCAATCTCTATATTCAATGCATTGAAGTGCCTCTCTTAATCCTCTGGAGCCCCACGGGGTCAGTTGAGGCCAAGAGGATAACCTCTCATAGATCCGTCCTTGCTTGTTGGGGATGACTTGCTAGATTTGAGAATCCTGAGTTGAGGAGTGTAAATTTCTATACCGGACACACTCACAAATAAATTAAGCCAACGTTAGATTTCAATTTTTATGCATCATCTTTCTAGACACCCTCTTCTAGGGTACCTTCCAATGCTTCTACAGTCATAGCCATTTCTTTCACTGATATTGCGACTGAAAGAAAAAGTTGGCTTTCAACAGCTTGGTCTGCATTTACAATTGCTACTACAACACCAGTACTGTGGTTATTGCTACTTCTGTTATAAGAACTATAATTACCACCTTTGCCACCATCGTCAATTACTAGTGCACTACAACAACTCCAACTACTGTTATTGCCGCATGTCTTTTTACTACCACTCCTGCTACAACGACACCATTACTCGCTATCTCCACCACCACACACCATCATCACTATTACTACTAATACTACAGGTAGTAATAGTTGTAGAAGTATTAGTACAAGTAACAATAGCTGTAGTAGTAGTTGTTGTTACCACAACTGACTATAACTGCTGTCGCTTCTGCTGCTGCTAATGCTGCTGTTTTGATACTACTGCTAGTGCTACTACTACTACTACTACTACTACTACTACTACTACTACTATCATCACTACTGCTACTGTCATCACTACTATTACTACTAACTACTACCACTACTACTACTACAGCTGCTATTACTATAACTGCCACCACTACCACCACTACCACTACTACTGCTACTACTGCTACTACTGCTACTACTGCTACTATTACTTCTACTACTGCTACTACTACTACTACTACTGTTGCTGCTACTATTACTACTACCATCACCACCACCACCACCACCACCACCACCACCACTACTTTTACTGCTTATATTACCACTATTACTACTACCACCACCACCACTATTGCTACGACACTTCCTCCCACCTCCACTATCACCACCACTTGAACCCACTATCACTACAACTGCTACAAGTGGCAATAACCAATAATCTTAAAATTCTTTCTCTTTCTCTTCTTCTTCTTCTTCTTCTTCTTCTTCTTCTTCTGTGTCCTCCTCGTCTTGCGCATATATGAATTCCCCATGTTCATAATGTGAAAACCACTGAAAATTACCCGACCAATCAAACGCTAGATAATTATATTTTATGGACACTGGCATGCATGATATCATCTTAAGGGAATAAACTGTCAGCGTGGAATATCACACACTGTAGTGGTGGCAGGGAGTACCATACTTAACACGAACGTTCACTCAGCACAGGAGAGTGTCAGACGGTGAGTGGCATTTAATTCTATTATATTCTGAAAGCTTAATGTAACTGGATCACATGAGTATCAGACTTTGTCATTTTATGATTTAAAAGAAAAATCATTGGTATTTTTTGATGACGAATATCCGGATTCAGCCTCAACCAAAATGTTGCAGCCATTTTAGCCTTCCATTGTTTTCATCTTCATGTTAAAGTTGACTAGAACAATAGACAGTGGGGCACAGTGTGGGGTTGTTTTTTTCGGTGCCAGCAATTATCAAAATGACAAGATTAAATAGCCGGTAGATTACTACGGCTTGTTGTAATATTTCACGAAAAAAAAAACCATGGATGAGATAAGACGACAATGGGAGATTTAAGTGAGGTAGATATGAGTCAACCATGTGAGTACTGTACTGGGATAGTCAGTAGGTAATCATTGATTTGAGTGAGACAAACCTCAGCTGACTGGTCCAGTGCTAGGTTTTGAAGTCTGACCATCTGGTGAAAACCATTAAAGAAAACATAACCTTTCAAGTGAGAAACAAAACATCATCATCATCATCAGTATCAGCAGCACCATCATCATCATCATCACCATCCTCATCATCATCATCATAATCATCATCATCATCATCAATATCATAATCATCTTCATCATTTTTATTATCATCGTCGTCATCATCATCATCATCATTATCATCACCACCACCATCATCATCATCATCATCATTATAATCATCATCATCATTATCATCATCATCATGGTGTTGAGATGTATAAGTCTAGAATCCAGCCAGTGAGAGCTCACACACACTTACATTATTTTTTTCATCCATACATGCCCAATCTATCAAAAACTTTTCCCCAACTCCCTGGGGAGCATGCAATGCCGCTGCCATCATTCAGGCGTTGATTACTAGCATTCTGACAGTGTCATCGACCGCCCATAGCCAAATACCCAGTTTACAGACATGGATGGAATGGGATAAATGTGAATGAAATGCTATCCCAAGGCACCCTGAACATTAACGTGGTTGGGAATCGAACCCACGACCTTTTGATCTTATGTCTACAATCCTGGTCATTCCGTTAGGCTTGCCCATTTTTCGACTGACTATAGGATAAGAGTTTGCACAGTACCTGTGGTTCAAGATCTTGAAGTTCCGTTTTCTTTTCACAAGGTGGGTCTCCTTCTACCCTCTTCTGCCACCTTTTTTTTTCAACAACTACTTTGCCATTCACATGTGTCTTTCCCCCCAGCCCCCCCCCCAAAAAAAAACAAAACCAAAACAACAATAAAACACAACAGTATCTCTCTGTACTTCTTTGTTATCCCACTGTTTCACTGTTTCATTGTCATCTTTTTCGTCATCTTCTCCGTTTTGTTCTTCTTGTTGTCGTAGTTATCCACAAATTCTATCTCTGCTTCCTCCTTTCCTGCCCCTTCCACTCTTCTTTCGTACATTCCAGGGTGGAATTAAGGTCAGCAGGGGCCTGGCAGGAGAAAGATGCGGGGGTTTCTTTCATACCATATTACAGTCACGTCTGGACTAGTCTCGCCTACAGCAGCTGGTTTAACAATAAACCCTATCGGTATCATTCGTCTCTTCCTCTCTTTCCTACCCGCTGTTCCTCTTTTTATTAAAATTCCTTTCTTGTCTTCCAGCGTTGGGCCCCTCTACAGCCGCAGGGGCCCCCTGCAATCGTGGGGCCCTGGACACATGCTCGTCGTGACCCATGCCGAAATCCGCCACTGTTTTTCTCTCACCATCTCCCCCCTCTAGCCACAAATTCTCCCTGCTTCTTATCTTTCCCTAGTCCGTATTTTTAATTTTCCACGCCCGGTTTTTCTTCCCCTTCTGTTCACAGCATATTCTATCGACTCATAACTCACAAGCAATTGATCACGGTGTGCAACGCAAAGTGCGCAACCCGACAAACGCCGAAAAGCCTCTAAATGTGCGTAAAGCCTATTACATGTGCATGCCAGTCTAATATTTATTGGTGTTTTGTTTGGCTTTTTGGCCCCTTTTTTCAGGTTTGCGGACGTCAAATTTTAATTGTGTGTCGAGAGAACGAGGCTAATTTATGACGTAGTGTTTCTCCACATGCCATCACCTCGTGCATTCTGGGTCTGGCGCATGCGCAGTTCATGTATTGTTAGACGGGTAATCGGAGACCAGACCGCTGCTTTTGGAGCCATTACATTTTATCAGTCTATGAATCGAGTGGAGGATTTATGAATGGAGGGCGGTTGTTAGTCAATCAGAGAATCAAAATTCATCCATCCATTCAGGCTTTCTTCCGCCCGCCCGCACGTCCGTCCGTCCGTCTTTCTATCCGTCCATCCCTTCGTCTGTCTTCCATTCATCTATCCATCCATTCATTATGGCCCTATCTCTACCCGTCATTAATTATTTACAAAAAAACATTAATCCGTTCTGGATATTAATAAATTAGGAAAGAAAACTTTAAGAATTTAACAAATTTAATTCATACTCGTACATTTTCTGACTAGCGTCCTTCCTTAGACGCAGCAAATAAATGAACAAAGAATGAAATGGCAAAAGTAGAGAATTTAACAACAACAACAACAACAACAACAACAACAACCAAAAAATGTGTGATCAATAGTCTTGAAAAATAAAAAGCTTGAATAAACACAAATATCCAGCACAAATCTCCGACAGGTGACGGGACAAAGCCGAACACAATCTTCTGTTACGTCAGTCACTGCTATTCACTATTCATAACATGTCACTTTGTGACTAATCTCTAAGACCAGCTTACTATGATTGAAGGACATAAGTGTCTTTTCTAAAGTTTTCTATGTCCATATCGACACCACTCTACTCAGGTCTCGTAAATGGGCCTCAGGTCGAAAATATGCTTTGAACCTAGGCTAAATATCATTTCCAGCAACAGACACATACTATATAAGAAGTATTCAAATTATACATTAAACAAAACACGCAAGTTTTAGGGAGACCAGCAGTACCGCATGGATTAATCTGGAGTGACGTCATTTTTGGTTTTCCTTCTTTCTCATTCCTAGGTGGCCTGCTCTCCGTGACGTCACACCTTAATTTTTGTCATTCCATAGATTTTGTATTCTGTGGATACGCTAGTTCTCCTCTTAAGTGTGAAGATGTAGATGTGTCTTGCCCGCAGGCACGAGCCATCCGAAGCCAACCAAAACCTTCCGATTCATATTTCTTTCCTCTTCAGGTATGAAGATGCCAATAGCACCTGGCATAAAAATATGCGATTTTAAATACTGAAGGCCCTATAAAACCGAAAAACTGGCCATGGTGAGGGGGGAAAGGGGTTGAAATTGAATTTCAAAGGCCTAGATAGGTGAAAATACATTTGTAGACTCAGAATAGGTGAGGTAAAGTTTGTGGGTCCTGTTTACTGAGTGAAGAGGCATAACATATTTGGTAGCCTACTTCACAGCCTAAGTTCTCAAATCTAATTGGTTTAGGGGCATTTTTCTTTGTGTCAAAATTTGGAGGAAGAGCTAAACAATATTTGTGGAAAGTATTTTGGCATGGGACCACTGGATAAATCAAAGAGAGGTGTAAAATCTTGTATAGACAACAGTGAAAAATATACTGCCTTCGTTGCAGGAGCCTAATTGGTAAAAAAAAACTGGACTATCCGAGTCGATAGTAGCAGAGTATAAAATCTGTCCTTTGGACAGATTGTGTAGAAGTAATCATATAACATGAAACCACACCGCAAAAGTGGTGAAATTCAGTTTTGAATTTGTAAAAAAATAATTGTTGCAGGCAGTGTTTCCCAATGGCTTCAGCTGATTTCATTTGTGCGGACCTGTGATCTGAAAAAAAACTGCCAAATTTTTAACCCCTTTTCATGTAATTTAAAATTGTGAAAAATCTAACCGAAGGATCCCCACCGTAAACAGTATATACGTAATTTGAGCACAGTGATGGCACCAGACCTGCAGACTAGTCTTGGCCGTCTCGGAAAATTCCTGTGGTTANCACAAGCAATTGATCACGGTGTGCAACGCAAAGTGCGCAACCCGACAAACGCCGAAAAGCCTCTAAATGTGCGTAAAGCCTATTACATGTGCATGCCAGTCTAATATTTATTGATATTTTGTTTGGCTTTTTGGCCCCTTTTTTCAGGTTTGCGGACGTCAAATTTTAATTGTGTGTCGAGAGAACGAGGCTAATTTATGACGTAGTGTTTCTCCACATGCCATCACCTCGTGCATTCTGGGTCTGGCGCATGCGCAGTTCATGTATTGTTAGACGGGTAATCGGAGACCAGACCGCAGCTTTTGGAGCCATTACATTTTATCAGTCTATGAATCGAGCGCAGGATTTATGAATGGAGGGCGGTTGTTAGTCAATCAGAGAATCAAAATTCATCCATCCATTCAGGCGTTCTTCCGCCCGCCCGCCCGCTCTTCCGTCCATCTGTCCGTCCTTCCGTCAGTCCGCCCGCACGTCCGTCCGTCCGTCCTTCTATCCATCTATCCGTTCGTTTGTCGTCCATTCATCTATCCATCATTTCATTATGGTCCTATATCCACCCGTCATTTATTGTTTACAAAAACATTAATCCGCCCTGGATATTAATAAATTAGGAAAGAAAACTTTAAGAATTTAACAAATTTAATTCATACTCGTACATTTTCTGACTAGCGTCCTTCCTCAGACGCAGCAAATAAATGAATAAAGAATGAAATGGCAAAAGTAAAGAATTTAACAACCACAACAACAACAACCCAAAAAATATGTGATCAATAGTCTTGAAAAATAAAAAGCTTGAATAGACACAAATATCCAGCACAAATCTCCGACGGGTGACGGGACAAAGCCGAACATGTCACTTTGTGACTAATCTCTAAGACCAACTTACTAAGAAGGACATAAGTGTCTTTTCTAGAGTTTTCTATGTCCATAGCGACACCACTCTACTCAGGTCTCGTAAGTGGCTCCCAGGTCAAAAATATGTTTTTAACCTAGGCTAAATATCATTTCCAGCAACAGACACACACTAGTGAAACAATATGACTGAAAAATTACTAAGAAGTATTCAAATTATACATTAAACAAAACACGCAAGTTTTAGGGAGACCAGCAGTACCGCATGGATTGATCTGGAGTGACGTCATTTTCGGTCTTCCTTCTTTCTCATTCCTAGGTACGGGTGGGTGGGGTGGCCTGCTCTCCGTGATGTCACACCTTAATTTTTGTCATTGCATAGATTTTGTATTCTGTGGATACACTATAGTGCGTTCACCATTGTTTGATCAAAGGTTTTTTAACAGAACTTTTTTATTCCTGGATGAATTGTATCCAAACTTTGCACAATTGTCTATACCAATTTGTCTCAACAGAAAATATTTTTTGCCCCCCTTCTCAATAATCGTTAGTAAAAAACTACATCTGCGGCCTGGTCAGAAATTGAGTATATTTACAGTGGTGTGACGTCATATGAGAGCGCCTCAGTAGCGTCTTGATGCATTTTGATTATATGCACCATCCTGCTTAAAGAAAATTGCATACATATTATGGAAATTTAGGATTCCGAAGTATATAGACTATATAATGTTTCTTATAAACTATCTTATTTCTTTATTATTGAAAAATTGAGCACCAAATTACTAAAAAGTTCATTCTTGCCACATCCCCATCCAATACACGGCCGCCGTTGATAAAAAGTTCCACTGACAAATTTAAAAGATTTAGATGGCTGCCACCATTTTGCTCAGTTCTCACATCTGGTTTTCACAACAGACATCACATTTCTAGCAAATGTCTAGTAGGTGTGCACACTTCCACATTATGACTCACATGCAACAACCAAAAATGCACCACTAGTGTTTTCTATGTACCACTAGATACTTTGATTTTCTACAGCCGTGTTCTATTCAATGGCAATGTCTCAAACTTTCGATGCTACTGAATGCACATTTTATATGCCCCTACGTTCAGTTGCCAAAATGGTTTTGACTTCAGCACTACTTCTAGATAGGTCTTTTCAGTTTTTATCCTGTTTTTGTTCTGCTCGTTTGCATTAATCTGTTGCCTTTAAGTGAAGGCTTCTAAAGCGGTTTTTGAAAATTATTTTTGTGATCATTACGTTTAAGCAGTTTCTACCTATGCGTCTTCTTAAATGTTTACATTTTCAACTTTCATACTGTAAAACTATGCATGTTTGAGAAACGTACCTGTTATCGTTTATTTCCAAATGTTTAAGAAAAAAACTTTTACCACAGATACAAAGACGATGTGAAAAAAATATTTTCTGTTAAGACAAATTGGTTTAGAAGTCTGTGCAAAATTTGGAAACAATCCATTCAATAGGAAAAAAGATATTCAAAAAAAAACTATGTTCATCTTTTTGTGAACGCACTATAGTTCTCCTCTTAAGTGTGAAGATGTAGATGTGTCTAGCCCGAAGGCACGAGCCACCCGAAGCCAACCAAAACCTTCCCATTTATATTTCTTTCCTCTTCAGGTATGAAGATGCCAATAGCACCTGGCATAAAAATATGCGATTTTAAATACTGTAGGCCTTATAAAACCGAAAAACTGGCCATGGTGAGGGGAAAAAGGGGTTGAATTTGAATTTCAAAGGCCTAGATAGGTGAAAATACATTTGTAGACTCAGAATAGGTGAAGTTTAGCCACTCAAGTATAAACTTTGTGGTTGTTGTTAGGTGGGTAAGGTTACCCTGTTTACTGAGTGAAAAGGCATAACATATTTTGGTAGCCTACTTCACAGCCTAAGTTCTCAAATCTAATTGGTTTAGGGGCATTTTTCTTTGTGTCAAAATTTGGAGGAAGAGCTAAACAACATTTGTGGAAAGTATTTTGGCATGGGACCACTGGATAAATCAAAGAGAGGCAACAGTGAAAAATATATTGCCTTCTTCCTGAGGGAAATGATGAGGGGAGAAGAGGGGCAGATTTCCGCCATTTTGACATCTAATGACTACCGAATCGCTCTTTTACTTGATCTGCAGAATGACACATGGTCTTTGGCGATTACGGATGAGTTGATATTTATCAGCTACTGAAAGCTAAGAAAACAGGCGTGAGAGGTGTAAATAAATGTAAAAGTGTTTATGAATTTTCACAGAGAATAAAGAAAGATAAATCAGAATCTACAACATATAAGTATAGTGGATTTATTTACTTTCATATGTTGAGATGGATCATTTGATTACATGATACCTAAAGACATGTCACGCTTGGTAAACGAAACAAATGAACACATTTACGAAACAAATTAACGCCAACGATTCTCATTCAAGACTTTCGTTTACTTGCACTATTATTTACTCAGTGACAGCCTCGATAAAATACTGCGACCCTTGTCAAACACGCTGTAAATATTGTTGAAAAAAAAACAACCTGGTAAATTACTGTGTTATCCCTAAAAGCTAAAATAAAGATTTTCTCCCTTTGTCACCTTTGAGTCGGAAATAAGGATGTCTGAGTGGAAAGGCTAATGTGAGTTTGTGACGTCAGCCAATAGCATCTGTAGTTTATATTGACATGTAATGTTGCATTTACAGATGATGTGAGACAGGATGAATTTTTATTAATTTGTCCCTATAGGCACATTGTCGTGTATACTAACACATGCATTTACCCAAAACAGCTAAAATACACACATATAACTACTCTAAAAACATAGATACAGAAGCACATAGGCCTACACACACTCACACTCACACTCACAGAAACACAGAAACACATACAGACACACACACATAGATACACTCACACATATACACACACACACTCACACGCACACACACACACACACACACACACACACACACACACACACACACACATACACACACGTGTAAAAACATTATTAGGGCGCACTCATTAATAATACACTTTGTGCATACATGGAGCAAAAGTATCAGGTCAGAGAGGAGAAGTAGTTCCTGCCACCGGCTTTAAGTACAGAAACTGTGCTATCAGCCCCAGAGAAACACACACAAATCCAGAAATAATAAGCAGGTCAAAATCCGGAAACAAAGGGGAAAAAGTTCAGTTCAACGATATTAGTATGATAAAAGGCTTACCTACTCTTAAGATTGCTATGTTCTTTAATTACTGAAACCATTAGGTTAATTTATCTGTTATTATAGGTCATACACGTGCATTACTATTGAAATAAACTGGGGTGGATTACTGATATATTTTTCCATGTTTTTCTCCCTCCCATGGGCCTAGTCTAGATACCTTAGCTGAGGCCTATTCTAATACATTTGTCAATTCTCTGGCCAGTTTAGGGTTAAAGTAAAGCAGCACTATATCGGGTCAGAGGTCGGAAAGAAACAGGGCCTGCTGATGAGTTAACCTTTGTTCTCTAAAAATAGCCTGAAGCCCCAGCTGTCAGGAAGGAAGGGTCAAACGAACGGACACAGGGAAAAAAAAATCTTTACAGTACTTTTCATGGGCTATTATAAGTAATATACTTTTTTTCTTAGCTGAGATGCTTATCTCCATTACTGGTCAGAGGGAATGGCCACCGGAAACTAGGATTTGAGTGACAGCAGTCGACAATACTTAGTATATAATATGAAGGGCTTCATGGCAAAACGCATTATATACCATTCGGGGGTTGTGGCAAAACAGACCAGATTCAAAGCATATTTTTATGTGAAAGGCGAAATTTAAGTCTTAAATAATATAGATCAAATGTCCTTCTATGGAATGGAAATATACATGTATACTAAATACTCCTACTGCTA
>JAWQUT010000083.1:1332188-1345908 GCA_033807755.1 Ellobium chinense | reverse complement strand
AGAGAGAGAGAGAGAGAGAGAGAGAGAGAGAGAGAGAGAGAGGACAATGACGTGGTAAGCGTAAAATGGTTGTTCAATGGAAATAGGGAAGAAATAGAATGAAATATTATTTACTTCCATGAAGAAAATGCTAGGTAAGACCAAGAAAAAGATCAAACGCGCCAAAACGTCAGCAGTGTTTCCCGTCGTTACTGCTAAGTGATCATATTATGCAAGAGTATTATGCCCACCGGCGTTGTGATTTATAAACAAACCTGTATGCTCGAATATTACATACTGACGTTAGAGCAAAGAGCAATTATAAGGAACTTATAATTTAAAGAGAAGAGGCCTACTTTTCATCACAACTGATTTACATTATAATTCACATTAGTAAGAGTCGCCATTATTGTTTATTCCCAGAGAGGCTGGGCATGTGACTAGGTACCTCCGTGATTAGATTTCCGGAAATATCTCATTCATTGATCTGAAGTTTTATTAATGATTTATGGTTTATTTGTGACTTTTAGGTGATGTCGGTATTGCCAAAGTTTTGATGAGCGTGACTGATATCCCTGAGGGGGCGTCTTCTCCCATGTTTGTGTACCTGGTGGTGGAAACTATCAACGAGACGCCACATTTTAAGGAAGAAGCCATCTTATTGGTCAATGAGAGCCCGGGATTTATTTTCATCCAGACAGACAAGCCCGTATACACGCCGGACCAGTCAGGTAAAACACCAACTTACCGGCCAATGAAAGCTTGGCATTAAATTTATCTTCATCCAATCAGACAAACCGGTATACACGCCAGACCAGTGGCCAATGAGAACTTGGCATTAAATTTATCTTTATCCAATCAGACAAACCGTATACATGCCAGACCAATCAGGGAAGACAACAACTTACTGGCCAATGAGAACCTTGCATGAAAGTTATCTTCGTCCAATCGGATAAACCTACAATAATACACGCGTGACCAATGAAGGAAGACACCAACTTACTGGCCAATGAGAGCTTAACATCAAGTGTATTTTCGTCTAGGGAAATAAGCCGGTATACATAATCAGGTAAGAAGCCACCAGCCACAAGACATCTCCACTGGTCAGTGGGAACCCAGGTTTTATCTTCATCCATTGAGGCTAGCTGGTGCAAATACAGGAACAGTCAATTAAGATTAAGAGGCTAAACGAAAGAAAAAAAATCAAACTCATCACAAATCGTCTGGTTAAGAATGTATGTGGAAACCAACTGTGAAATTCTTACAGTAGAAATAAATTACTGGGGTAACCCAGCTTGCGCAGGCAAAAACTACAAACGATTTTTGAGCAGCATGGGCCCTATGGTTTCGGCGTTGGATTCAAGATCTAAAGGTCGTGGGTTCGATTCCTGATCACAGTTGTGTTGTAAGCGCCCTGGGAAAGCATTTCATCCTCATCATCATCAGTCCACCCGTCTGTATATTGAGTACCTGGCTATAGGCAGCGAAAGATATTGATAGAATGCTAGTAATCAGTGCCTCCAAATGGCAGCGGCATTGTGTACTGCCAAGGGAGGTGAGAAAAGTTTTAGAGTGATCTGGCCTACAGGGATAATGATAGTGAGAACTTGCGTGAGCAGGTATTAGCCTGGATATGACACTTGTAAACCGCATTATTATTATTATTACTCTTATTTTTCATTCATGAGCCTATAACTTGCATCTGTTACCCTGAGGTCAGTTCTCATTATTTCAACCATATTTAGGGCGAGTTTTGTCAAAGCTGTTTTTGTTCTGTTTCTATCTATGACAGTGTACACTCGTGTAATGACGTTAAATGAGGAATTCAGACCGGTCAACTGGCCAGTACAAGTGGACATTCAGGTACAAATATGTCATCAACCTTACCTCATTGGGCATGATGTTATTTTGCAAGAGCTACACACGAACACATTTATTACAAAAACGTTTAATATACGTCTAACGATCTTACGAACCGTTTTGGAAGTTCTCATTTTTTAAACTATACTTTAATATGCTTATTACGAAATGCGACAAGCATAAATGAAGAAACACGCCTATTAAAAAAAAAGATTTTCTAAATCCCCGATCGCGCATCTTGCAGAACTTTCTTCTTTCTCTGTCACCCTATAATAGATCTTACATCCAACAACATGTATACCAAATCCAGTTTTCTCATCCTTTGTCCTTGTAATATGAGTTGATAATTTTTGTTGTTTCACTTCACCAGCAGGTCCACAGCCGTGATCAGCAACATCATGCACAGCTCTCTCTTTTACTGATACCCTTTTACGTTGTTTTGTCTATGTATTGCCATGTGGTATCAACGTTTGACCACAGTTATGTTACTTTGTAACCTAAGTTCAATTAAATAAAATTGAACTGAATTGAATTGAATTGCAAAAGAAGCATCATGTACTCAGCTTTTCTTGACATCAATGGGTCCAACATCTTGTACAACTCTCTCTTTTCCCTGACTCTCTGTTACAGACTGGATCGAGCATCTTGCAGAACATCTTCTTTCTTTGTCACCCTATGATAGATCCTATATCCAACATTCATGTATACCTTTCTCCTTCCTCTGAGATACATGTTTGTCCATTGTCCAGAACCCTGACGGGATGACCATCAGCCGGAAGGTCATAGAGAGCAGCAATATGTTCATCACAGATTTACTCAAGATCCCAGAGAACCCAGTCTATGGCAACTGGACAGTCACAGCGAAGTTTACCAACGGGGTCAGTATTGTCTTGCACTGGGTTTTAATTGTCTGTTTGATGAGGCTTTTGTCTATTTGTTTGTTTGTTTTTTTTGTCTCCCTATTTTCTAATTCTCATTTCGACAGTAGAAAAAGTTGGGCAAAATACCTATAGAGTGCCTCGTTAATAAGACTAATTTCTTAAAAGTTCAAACTCTACAGTGACTAGTTTCGATCTATACTTGAAGAATAAAAACTAAAAGCTATTTAGAAAAAGCCTCATATGGCATTTTGCTGGATTTGCTTAATCGTGGTAAGGAACATATAGTTCCAACATTCTCCTGAATATTGAACATTCTCCTGAACATTGAACATTCTCCTGAACATTGAACATTCTCCTGAACTTTGAATATCCTCCTGAATGAAAACTTTACCCATACCCTGATCCTGCCCCAAAACTTCACTTTAACTTCTCTCCTGACTCTAACTTTGTTTTATCAATTGATTATGATATCCCCTTAAAAAGTTCATATCTTCTTTTTCTTTTCAGCTGAAAACGACCAGTGCAGTTCGATTTGAAGTCAAGGAGTATGGCAAGTCAATTTTTAATAACAGAGTGACTTCTTTTTTCACTCATTTCTCCTTTCCTACTATCTTTCCTCTTCTTTGTTTTGTTTTCTTTCCTTTTCTCATAATTAGGTATATGTCATACTAAGCAGAGAACATAAGACTTTCAAGTACAGTTCACTCTGCCCAGTCAAAATGCGTTTAATATTACTCTCCGCGTCATTGTACCAACATTTATAACATTATAAACAGGATTGCCACACACACACACATACACACACACACACACACACACACACACACACACACACACACACACACACACACACACACACACACACACACACACACACACACACACAATTCACAAACTGAAATTTTAACGGGCTTAACTTTTACACACGTTAGCAGAAGGATGTGGCATGCTAATGCTGCAATTTTCAATAATCTAGACGCATGGTTATGTTATAACTGAAAAATAAAAAAAGCATGTGTCTCTCAGCAACACGCTAGTTATGCAGCTTAACACACTGGTCATAGCACATCACATTTTTAACATGTGTTTCTAATTTCTTTTTTGTGACAACTGTATATATTACCTAGATCAGTGAAAGTAATTATAGATTAATGAAAATCAATGAAAATTGAAAAAAATAAATTGAAAAAAAGGCACACCATCTTGAAATCTTAATCTGTGTATTTGTAAGAACTCACTGTACTGGTAACTCCCACCTGTGTTCTTGGAAAGGGCTGACTTTCTTGATCTCTCCCACCGGTGTCCTTGACGGAGCACTCTCTCCCACTAGTGTCCTTGAAAAGAAACAGTGTATTGAACTCTCCCTCCTACAAGAGCACACTGTGTTGATCTCTCCCCCGTGTCCTGATAGAATACACTTTCTTGATCTCTTCCACCTATGTCCTTGAAAGAGCACAATGCACTGACCTCTCCCACCTGTGTCATTGAGAGAGCACAGCGCACTTTTTTCTCCCACTCGTGTCCATGAAAAGCCACACTGTATTGATCTCTTCCACCCGTCTCTTAGTAAAAGCGAATACCATCTGTTTTGATGTCACCCACGTATGCCCTTGTAAGAGCATAATGCATTGATCCTTCCACCTATTTCCTTGATAAGACAGATTGTCTCGCTCTCTCCTACAGGCGAGCTTGAATAGGCACACCTTATAATGATATCTCCCACATGTGTCCTTGAAAGAGCCCGCTGTCTTGACTTGTCCCACCTGTATCCCTGAAATGGACCTCTCCTACTTGTCCTTGACAGGTGGAAATCGGACCGTATCTGTAGATGCCAAAACTATCTAAATTAGGAATAATGAACCAGGGATCCAAACATTTCGAGGAGTAGGCGAGGAATGTATCAAATTAGCGTATCCAGTCCTATTTTCTAATTTTGTCCTTACGTGGGAAGCTCACCCAGTGCGTAATAATACCAAGGAATGGCAATACAATTTCTGCTCTGCTAATTAGCCGACTAGATATAGATGAGGTGCTATACATCTACAGCTGGATGTTGTTAGGGCTTGATAAATTTGTTGTTATTCGTTTTCTTACTATTGTTGATGTAGTTGGAAACATCTGGCAGGTACTGGATGTTGAATCTCGTACTTCCGGTGTATAGGGACGAAATTTTCTGAACAGCAACCAAAATCAAAAACAAAATTGGCCGAAGATATTGACTGCCCGCGGAGGTTGAAATCTTCACTTTCATTGGATGCCACAAATACAGTAGTGTCTAGTCTCATTCCGGTGCGCGAGAGACGAGGAAAGCGAAATCTAAGCCTGAGCGGGATCTTGGTCAACGATTAAGGTTTCAGGCACCTATAAATAAGTCAAATCAAAGATTGTGTACAGGGATTGTGTACAATCCAATTTTTGGGGCCATGCCAGCTAATGCTAGGGTGTATAATTGTGTACAAAAACCTGCAACCTGAGATTCTATAAAGCATCCAATTGTAAAGTTTCAGGTACAACTTGAGCCTTATAGATACAAACATGAAGTGTTAGGTCTATTTTAGCACGCAGTCAAAATCAGTCTAATGAAAATTTGGGGATCAAGTCAAAAGGAGAGGTGACTAGTCTTGAAAGAGATTTGAGAAAATTTTGGGCGTTGACACTCCCTCGCCTCTCCCCTTTTTTTTCTCCATGGAGCAAAAAAATTCCGAAATCATGGCAGAATTTGTAGAACAACACATTTCATTTACAGGGCCAAAAGAAAAAAAAAGGCAAATAGATGAAAAAAGCTTAAAAGTGTAAAGAAGAGAGATAAATACAGAAATAAAAAAATGCATTGTATTCATGCCATTGTTGATCAAAGAGGTTACCGGCCCTACAATGAAATAGGGGCCTTTTCTTTCTCTGTGGACTATATTAGCATTTTGAGCTGTCCTCTGAACCCAAAGATTCAGCTTTCACCCAAACCCATATCAGATTTAAGCTTATTTTTTATTTTAAGACTGACCCAACCCCAGCAATCCCACTGAAATTTTGAGCTTGCTAACTATTTTGTAAACACACCCTGCCTTTTTCACTGATCAAGGCCAAACGACCCCTCATCCGCCTGAGCACAACCCTGGCCTGACGACAGTTCCAGCCCAGGGCTAAATAGTGCTTGGCAAAATCAAGTAAAATGGACACAGTATCTCATTAAATCAAAATTTGTCCCATGGAGCCCTAATCGCTGGAAGCGGGGCATGCCGAAAGAGGGAAAAGGGGAGGTCACTTATAATCCCTTAGCTGTGGAACCCAATAGTGAAAGTACGATTTCAGGTCTAGGACCCAATAGTGAAAGTACGATTATAGGCCTAGGACCCAACAGTGAAAGTACAATTACAGGCCTAGAACCCAATAGTGAAAGCACAATCACAGGCCTAGAACCCAATAGTGAAAGTACAATTACTACAGGCCTAGAACCCAATAGTGAAAGTACAATTACTACAGGCCTAGAACCCAGTAGTGAAAGTATAATTACAGGCCTAGAACCCAATAATGAAAGTACAATTACAATTACAGGCCATGGACCCAGTAGTAAAAGTACAGTTGCAGGCCTTCAACCAAGAGCAAACCGTCATGGGATTGACCATGTGTTATCAGTAAGGGGTGACATAACTACGTCCTGATATAGTCGGCTATGTCATATATTTGTACGGGAGGTCTAGAGTAAAGGCAGGTCGTTTTGCTAGGTCTCTGCTTGCGCTAGGGAGTGACTCATTTTGCTTTCCGTTAGCCTGATGCTGAACCTGCATGTGCCTACAGAAGTTAAAAACTGTTGTTTTGTTTTCCTCTACCAAGATCGGCGTCAAGCTACAAGAAGACCGAATGAGTGACCCCTAGCGCATGGCGTACCCAAGTGCAAAGACCTGCCTTTACTCTAACAGTGATAATAGCAACTCGTCTAGATTCATTTTCTATCATCGAAAATGAGCAATGTCGTGGGAAAAGAGAAGAAAAAAATTGCACCGCGGGAGGGAGAGACCGAGAGCATAGGTTTTTGCAGCAGGGATGCTAATACTAGTAGGCTTATTTTTATGAGGGGAAAAAAATCGGTTTCACAGATAGAGCGAGATCATAATGGAAATCTGATGTTCAGTGGAAAGGAATATATTCTTCTATATCTTATCACTAAAGAGGAATAATGATATCCCAATGTGATACTTATTTTAGATGTTACACATTATCTAGGGTAATGTATCACTCGGGATTTTACCAAGTTACTATGCAAAATCAAATCTGAGAATAAGGGCCAAAAATTAAAAAAAAAACAACAACCCCAAAACACTAGGAAATTTACTATCCTTACAGGGAATCGAACCCAGGGTCTCTCAGCTTGCTAGTTTGAACGTGCTACCACTATATCACAAGGACGCTAACTTCACAGCAATTTAAACCTTATACTTATGGCTGAATATTGTTCCCTAACCTCCACCTTATACTTACTGCCTGAATATCATTCCCTCACCTCCATCTTATACTTACTGCCTGAATATCGTTCCCTCACCTCCATCTTATTACTGCCTGAATATCGTTCCCTCACCTCCATCTTATACTTACTGCCTGAATATCGTTCCCTAACCTCCACCTTATACTTACTGCCTGAATATCGTTCCCTAACCTCCATCTTAGATTTACTGCCTGAATATCGTTCCCTTACCTCCATCTTAGACTTACTGGCTGAACATCGTTCCCTCACCTCCATCTTAGACTTACTGCCTGAACATCGTTCCCTAACCTCCACCTTAGACTTACTGCCTGAACATCGTTCCCTCACCTCCATCTTAGACTTACTGCCTGAATATCGTTCCCTAACCTCCACGTGTAGGCTTAGTGTTGATCCTGATCCTGACACACTTCTCCACTGCTCACATAACTAGCAGGATCTTAGTTAGAAACTACTGTATCTCATTTACATGTGTATTGAATGGGTTAATGTTTGAAGGTTTGGCTATTCCATTAGATAGATAGATAGATAGATAGATAGATAGATAGATAGGATAGATAGATAGATAGATAGATAGATAGATAGATAGATAGATAGATAGATAGAAGGGTAGATAGGTAGGTAAATAGGTAGGTAGGTAGATAGGTAGGTAGGTAGGTAGGTATGGAAGTAGATAGGTATGTATGTATGTAGGTAGGTAGGTAGGTAATATGTAGGTAGATAGGTATTTAGGTAGGTATGTAGGTAGGTATGTAGGTAGATAGGTATATAGGTAGGTAGGTAGATAAGTATGTATGTGTGTATGTATGTAGGTAGGTAGGTAGGTAGGTAGGTATCCAAACTCCTGTACTCGCATTGGAATAGAATTTAGACTATTTACCCAAAAGGAGGCGAAAAAAAAAATTATGTGGAGTTTTCAAGTTGTTAAGTAAACTCTGATACAGAAAATGGGAACACCCCGAGGCATTACAGCCCTTTTGTGACTTTTTCAGTACCTGACACTGTAAAATATATACAATCTACATCAATCTGTCATTTGTCCTAGATGTTGCAGTTGTTTGTAATGCCATCGTCTAACATCTAGTTATAAATTATAACTACCACGAGTTGGCAAACTGTATGAGTGGGATGGACCTGTTGCCAACACCTGTGACATCCGAAAATTACAACGCCCACAGAAACTGGTGATTTACTAGGTGGCCTGAGAGGACATTTACCTACCTCAGAGTTCAAGACCTTCAACAGTCAAAGCAAACCTGTGAAACACGTTTAAGCACACCAATCCTTTGGCTGCTAAATGTCCGTGAATATCTGATGGTTGTGATATCAGTGTTTTACGAGGAAACATAATCAAGACACTGCATTATTGTACTATAACTTCATTGTTTATTGACAAAGTATTGTTTCTTCCTTAGAAAAGAGATAAGTTATATTTATGAAGATCTTGACTTAGTTTGATTTCTACGCTTTGAATTGAAAACTTTATATATGGGTTAACGATCAGAGCTATCAGAGTTTGTGCACTAACGATGGGATCTCTTACTATCATAAATATTACACTCGTACATCAATGCTGCAGGCATGTTTAGTAGCTTTCAACATGCATAGCTATTACAATTCTTAAGATAGCTAGAGATCCTACAGTTAATGCACAGATTTTCAATAATCTATAACTGTTGCAACTGTTGCAGTTTTCATTGATCTAAATGCTCTACTTCTGTCACATCCCCCGTCCCCCCTCCCCAAACATCCAACCCCCGCTCCNTCAATACTGTAGCTGCACACCAGGCATGTCACTGGTTGACATCATCTTTTTAATTTTTTGTTTTTTTCGTTGTTAATAATGCATATCCTTGGCATATGAATAATTGAAATTTTCAGCATAAGCAGACAGTATGCATTTACTAATGTGTGTAAAGTTTCAATGCGGCATGAGAATTCAAATTTTTCATCTTCTTAAATTGTTAAATCAAATAAAGGTTATTTTGGCCACCCGGTACAGTAAGGCCTTAAGACTTTGAAACTTATGTACTCAAAAATTCTCACAAAAGCTGTAATACCTCGGGGTTTCTCACATTTTGTATCAGAGTTCACTTAACAAAATCAACATCCCACAGAAAATTTTCTCCGCCTCCCATTGGATGTATTAAGTCTGATTAAAGTTTGATGAACCTCTTAAACGTCACATTAGCCGTTTTAAAATGCATCTGTCACACAACAATGTTATTGTAATAATAGCTAAGATCCCCATATTTCCTTATCTGCCTGCTGTCTGCCTTGCTAGATAGCCTAGACCTACTTCTTAAATTCAGTTTTAACAAATTTGAAACTTTTAGACATGCCCTTAGCATAATATTATACTTTTACCACAAAGACTGTTAACATAATGTAGGTTAGATAATTAATGACCAACAATATTGTCCACTAAGCTTGTAGATCTATCATCTTATGACCACTTACATCCCCCCCCCCNCCCCCCCCTCATTCATATCAGGCTAAAGCTCCATGGCGAAATGGTTGTATGAAAAATAAAAATATTGTTGAAAAGAATTTTCATTTTATTTTCCACAAGTCATTAAACCTGCATATTTTGCTGGGGCATCAGTTATTTTGTGAAAAAAAAATGAACCTAAAAATCGGTCAAATTTACGCGCAGTTATATGGTCTCTTTTAACTTTTATAGGAAACGTGATGTGATCAGATCTCAGAAAATTGGCCTTACGGCGCTAACTTCGAAATTCTAAATTGCAGAGCTGTGATGTGATACACATGACTGACAAGCATGGAATTCTGCATGTAGTTTCGTGTTTTTTGGGGTTTTTTTGTTCAGCCAATGAAAACATGGTTTGCCTCGCCTTTCGCTAGTCACGTATTTAATCATCTCATTTCCTTAGTTCAAGATTTAGAGAGGCCTTTCTATATCGCTTGAGACATGAAGGGGCTACCTGGTGCTAACGACAATGTCTTACGTATCCGTCCTGGCCATTTCAGAATGTCTTGCAGATTTTAAGACCCATACAAAACGATGTTGATTTCTAAAACGGACAAACTAACAAACAAACGAATCTAGGCTGCAATAGATTTTAATATTTACTTATTACATTAGTTTCATTTTTTTTTCACATTGTTCTTCCCACCAGTTTTGCCGACCTTCTCTGTGACCTTTCACATTCCAACTGAACGGAAGGTGATCCTACCCAACGACACACACTTCAACATGGCCGTTGGGGCAAAGTGAGTCATTGGTCATGACTGTCTATGTGTGCAAAATTATTTCTTAAATCTCATTAAAAAAAAACAAAGCGCTAGTTCCGAAACATTTTGCGTCCCAAAGTGGGATTGAACGCAGCGTACTATGCTTTTAGGACAATGCCAAGAAAAATGTCATGTCAGTTACGCTATTTACTGAAAAGCTTAGACTTTACAGCAAATAGTTTTTGTTGCTTCTGACAGTATATCTATTCTTGAAATATAAACAAAGACTAGTTGCTGTAAAGTCAGAGGTTTGTCAGAAATTAACATAATTGACGTGGAGTTTTGCTGGAGTTGTCCCAATACAATACAGTTAAGAATGTCCAGTGTATGTCATAATAACCTGTCCGAGTGTAGATTTTGCTTAAAGGATAATATGATACCGTGTGTGTGAAAGAGCCGAGAGTTGACGATTTGTGACAGTATAGTCTCCAGGACTTGTTTATCATATAAATTTTAAGAGTGAAAACCAGATCTATTTATTAAAGGGTTTCTCCACTCTTTCAGTGTAGGTTATAGTGCATCATGGTATTGTAGTGCGCAGTATACTTGTCTAATTGAGTACATTTTACATGCAAAATTGCCCACCAAATTGCTAATTTTTTTCTGTTATAATCATGGTGATGAATCTTAGGAAACCCTTATCTCAGATATTAGATTTCTTTTTTTTTTTCATTAGATTTCACATACGTTTCTAAGACACATTTATACATGTATATACAGATGAGTACTCAATATGTGTGTCTCAAGAATACATTATGAAGGGTTAAATGAAAAGCTGACTGTCCAAGTGACTTTATAAAAATTAAACGTAGCAAAAATTAACACACGTCTGCACATACATGCATCAATGTTTCTTGATTATTATGTGTAATAGCTGATTGTGAAGTAACACATGTTGAAATATTGTTTCTTAAGGTCACCATCCACAACAAAAATAAAATGCTATATTGGGCACTTTGGTGCATACGTTTGCAAAATGCAGTGGATTAGAAAAAGGCAGTGCGCACCACAGAAACGCACTACAAATTAAAGAGTAAAAATGTTGGGATACCTTTAAGTTTTTTAGCTCGTCAGGTCTGACCTAAAATCCTAAGACAGTAATATTTGCCTTTAATCTGCTTTGTGGAATTATACCTTGCTCATCAACAGAGAGACTACAAAGATTATCAACTTTCATTCCCAGTTATGAATGAGGTGTGTAGCCTCCACCGACCCTTGATCAGCCAAAGTTCATTAATTAGTATGTCCATGTACATAATCTTTTTTTTTCTTGTGATTCCAGATATATGTATGGCAAACCTGTAAAAGGTCACGTGACCGTAACGTTTGGCCTCTTGTGGCACGGACATGTCTTTACTGTAGGAAAGCAGAGAAATTTGCAGGTGAGTGCCGGCCCTGTTTTGTTGAGTTTGGTGCTGGATTTTTCTTTCATTCAGAGGAGAGACTACACTTTTCCAGAGGCTGTAACTCACATTACATGGTGTGCAACTTATCACCATGAATGCAATGGATCCCTATTCAAACTTGCGCAGCAAAATGCTGAATGGTGCATTCTTCTCCATAGAAATCCAATGCACTCATGGGCATAAGTTGCACACGATGTTATGTGCATGAGAGTCTCTAGAAATGCGTAGTGGCTTCCATTAAAGTCATTAGAATATGACGTTAGAACCATTGTGGTTGTTGAGTTTTAGGTTTCTCTCTGCTTTGCAGACCCTTGAAAGAGAGGGGTGAACTCTGCTTCAGTGCAACGACAAAGCACGGTAAAATCGTAGTTGGGTTTTTAAGTATCCTTACGGTATTTTATCATTGCACAGCAACTTTTTTGTTCTTTCCGAGAACTGAGTAAGCATTCCATGTAAGTAAACTAGGCCAAGCGACGCACACGTTTTATGTACTTCGCAGCTCTGGCTATCAATTGCTGAGCTCGTTTATCAGTAAATATAAGCATTAGACCTATCCAGTCATTCACGATTTGAAGCCGGCCCTATTCTTAGAAGATGGCAAATTCGGAGTTGTTTGTTGTGGTTGGCTGATTTAGAAAGAAGAACTGAGTAATACTAAATGAGAAAACGGTATGGGTAGTGCAAACATGAAGGCTATTGCAAAGTAAGAGACTGCATTACTGAATTTTGTCTCCTTCAAGGGAAGTAACCAAAGATTTTTTTCCACGATGTGTAACAGTTCAATGAAGCAAAGTTATGTCCCTTCTTGCTCATTGTAAACTTTGGCATCTGTTGTTTTTTCTTCTTTTGGCCCTATTATTATTAACATTTTGTGTTATTCTACATATATCACTGTGATTTCGGGAAATGTCTTCCATGGAGGTTAAAGTACTTCTTTTGCCCGATCTTTTAATGGGAAGAAATGCCCAAATTTTTTTCACAAATTATTGTCTTTCGAAAAAGGTCATCTCGAATTCTGATTTGGTCCCCAATTTTTCATTTGGCTGGGATTGACCGCGTGCGAATACATAGGTCTACACACTTTATTTTTTTTAATATCTAGAAGGCTTAAATTGTACCTGAAACTTTAAAATTGGATGCTTTATTTAGATCACAGGTCATTTTACATATTTCTACACCCTGGCACTGGCTGGGAGTGCCCCCCAAAAAGGGGGATTTTATGTATTAGCGGATTAATTGGTTGTACACAATGAGTGATTTGCCCCTCTAATAGGTGCCAAAACCCTGTAAAATACTTGGTAGAGATCTATACCACGTAGTTATTATATAGTAGGCACTGTTATTTAAATATTTTTTCAAGCTGCCGAAATTAATTCTCAGGACTATTCTAAAACCTGTGTTATACACAAGGTGCTGCAGTGTTAAATGACAGATTGTGACTTTATTTTTATTTGTAAATCGATTGAAGGGAATATATATTTTAAAAAAATATACAGAACTTCCAGAAATACTCCAACTTTGTAATTCGCTTACTTAAATATCTCTTTCATTTACTATTAGTTTTCCACACAACGAAATACTTACTACAAAGGAATTTTCTTATATACTTCATTGAATGGTAGTCAACCGTGTAATGTCGCTCTACTCTTGAGAAGCTGCGGTAAACCGGCATCGACTCTATCATTTGAGAGTTTGCGCATTAACTATAAGGTCTCTTACCATCGTAAGAATTACATTATGCATTGGTGCTGAGTACTAGCGTTCAACATGCAGAATTAACGTAATTCTGACGATGGTAAGAGATCCCATCATTAATGCGCAAGCTCTTAAATTTGTACCACGAAATGTCTTAACCCCCCCCC
>JAWQUT010000083.1:1302843-1323083 GCA_033807755.1 Ellobium chinense | reverse complement strand
ATGTGTGTGTGTGTGTGTGTGTGTGTGTGTGTGTGTGTGTGTGTGTGTGTGTGTGTGTGTGTGTGTGTGTGTGTGTGTGTGTGTGTGTGTGTTTCTTTTCATTTTTAATTAGGGATATGCTATTCGGTTTATCTATGGATGTATATACATTATTCAATTATTCATACATCATTTTATCCTCTTAATTCTATCAACTGCCTTTGAGTACTCATTCAATTTCTATTTACAATTTCAATTGGCAGTGAGGAAAATACAAGCAATGCCAGTTGTACTGAGGAGTGAATTTGGCCTGTCTGTGGATGTTAAAGCTAGGCTTATAATATCTTACTACATGCGATTCACAGAATCCTTATCTCTTGCGAGTCTGGAGAAAAACGTTGAATTAAAGAAGTTTCGATTTTCCAACGACTCTTGTGTAGAAAACACAGTAATCTTTAACCTGAAGAGAAAAAGCAACATACTGATTAAACGGAAATTGGGACGAAGAGGCTTGTTATTAAGAGGGGTGGAACGTATCATAAAATGTTCTAACCTGTCCAGTCTGATTTTGAGCGTCTTGTATTTGCCTACACAGGTCATCGCCAGAGGAAAGATAGTTTGGCAGGTCAGCACCAGGAATATCCAGGGCAACAAGACGACCTTCCACTTCACCTTGACCCAGGAAATGTCACCGGGGGCGCGTATCCTGGCCTTCTCGGTCAGGGGTCAGGAGCTGGGGTCAGAGGTCATTTCCGATTCGGTGTGGATTGACATCATGCCGCAGTGCGACGGCGAGGTAGGCGTGGTCAGGGGAGGATTTAGTCATAGGCAGGATAGGCAATGGACACGCAGGAAGATTGGGCAGGAGTTGGACGAATATTTGGTTTTATTACTAAATTCGCTGCTATGGTGGAGTTCGCATGGACGTGTTTATTGTTATGGGGTGAAAGAGGGCCCTGCACCTTCCTCATGCCCAGAGTTCCACAGAGCCTGTATCCGCCCATGGGCGTGGTTTATTGTTGTTGTTATAATTTGAGAGTAAAAGATAGCTGACTGACGGAATGACCAACAGATGGTCCCACCGACCAAACGTCTAACTCTTCATTCAAATCCGATACGATAATGGTATGAATACATACAGACTGACTGACTGACTGACTGGCTATCTATTTCACGCCACTTCACTCCACTCCACTCCACTTCACTCCACTGCATTGAACTGCACTGCACTCCATTACACTTCATTCCACTTTATTCCACCCCTGTCTACTGCTCTTCACTTCATGTCACTCCACTCCACTGTACTCGACTCCGCTCCATTCCATTCCACTCAATCAATCAATCAATCAATCAATCAATCAATCAATCAATCAATCAATCAATCAATCAGCTGAAGATACGTCGAGAAGATGACAGGAAGACAGTGATGAAGCCTGGGGACATAGGAACCGTAACTCTGACTGGCTCACCGCACACTGTAGTCGGAGTTGTCGCCGTTGATAGTGCTGTCTACCATCTGAAGAACAGTACATTGACACGTCAGTCGGTGGGTCGGTTCGCTCTTCTTTGTTACTTCTGTTGTTGTTGTTGTTGTTGTCGTTGCTGCTGTGTTTATTGTTGTTCTTGCTATATTTATTGTTGTTGTTGTTGTTGCTGCTGCTGTTGTTTATTATTATTATTGTTGTTGTTGTTTATTGTTGTTGTTGTTATTGATAATATTGTTATTGTTGTTGTTGCTGCTCTGTGTTTGATGTTGTTGCTATATGTATTGTTATTGTTGTTGTTGTTGTTGTTGTTGCTGCTGCTGTGTTTATTGAATTTGTTGTTGCTTTATTTATTGTTGTTGTTGTTGCTGCTCCTGTGTTTATTGTTGTTGTTGTTGGTGGTGTTGTTGTTGTTATTGATGATGTTGTTGTTGTTGTTGTGGTCATTGTGACTTTCAGACAGCCTGTTTCTGGTTATTATTCTTACTCTTATTATTGTTTTCCTGTTGTCATTCTTGATAGCTTGTGAATAGTGTCTTGAAGCTATCTACATGGGCTATCCTATACAGACTAATATCTGAATCTCGCATCTAGATGCTATCTAATGTCTTAAAAGAGTTTTTTTACTATCCAAAATCCTAAATTAATTAGTGTTCGAATGTTGTTTGGACGCTCTATATAAAACTTTTTATACTGGATAGTATCTAAATAGTACCTTGACACAATCTAATATCCAATACTGAAGGTTTTCTGAATGCTATTTGAAAGCTAACTAGTATTCCATGGTGATAAATGGTGTCTGGGCGCTGTGTAGTCTTCTCAGTACAGTTTACTGATTCGAGCTTTGCTAATTTCACTGATTGTCATTTATGATGTTCAAACTGCTGTAGCTATGGTTAACATGGATGGATGGATGGATGGATGGATGGATGGATGGATGGATGGGTCATAGGAAGGAAGGAAGGAAGGAAGGAAGGAAGGAAGGGAAGGGTAGGAAGGAAGGAAGGAGGGAGGGAAGGAAGGAATGAAGGAAGGAAGGAATGAAGGAAGGAAGGAAGGAAGGAAGGAAGGAAGGAAGGAAGGAAGGCAGGAAGGAAGGAAGGAAGGAAGGAGGAATGGAAGTAAGGAAGGAACTGTATTTTCAATTTAAAGAAAATGTCTTTGTCTTTGCATAATGATCTTCCTGTCCTCTTCAGCCCAAATACTATTACGTTCACTCATAATAACTACCAGCAAAAAATATTGGCGCAATCTGGAGTACATATATACTTACATTCTTTGAGCCTGTCTTGATACGGTTTCCTTCCAACAGGTTTTCCAGAAACTGCTAAGCCATGACAGAGGTTGTGGATGCGGTGGTGGAAAAGACACGAGCAAAGTTTTTGAGGTTGGTAGCGAGCAATCGATCTAGTTACTTGAGTCTTCCATTGTATATACAGTTTAAGTGGTTTATTATTAACAACACAAACACCCCATTTTACAAATGGGCAGGCAAGCAACGCGCCAGCGGCGAAAGAATACCTAGCGCACCGAAAGGCATCATAGACGAATGCATTAGACTCCGTGAAAAAGTTGGACGATTGGCGAATCGGACGGATTGAAAAGATCTATCGGAGATTGTATTTCGTTGCTATACACATTCTTTTTTTTTAAAATAAGGGTAAAAAAAATAAAGAGGACTGAAGTGTATAGTTACCTTTTTTGTATTTTTCTACTAATTTAGGTGAAAACCGCATGTTTTTACGTTATGTACATCTCAAGAAATCTGTGACACAAATTTGGCTGAAGCGTTTTATTAATATAGATTAATTGATCTTTTCCAGAAAGTTGAAAAAGAACTTTCTACGTGGCGAAACTAGGCCAGCTGATGCCTACTTTTTATTTACTTTGCAGCTTAGTTTTACAATCACATGGCATATTTACCAATTATTATTTAATCATTTATGCTTTCGAGCATCACTTTGAGGCGTGACCAAATCGGCACTGCTTGTTCTAGGGAACTGATTCGGAAAGCTGAATTAGTTCTTGCATGTGGCCTGGTGAGATGTGAAAGAATACTATTTTTTTTTCTTCATGTAAAATATCATAGCATTGATTAGATTTAAGAATTTCACATAGTCTACTTGAACTAAAATAGCTAGTATTATTGTTATTATTGTTAGATTACTTTGTGTGTGTGTGTGTGTATGTGTGTGTGTGTGTGTGTGTGTGTGTGTGTGTGTGTGTGTGTGTGTGTCTGTCTGTCTGTCTGTCTCTGTGCTAACTCCTGGAAAGTATGTCTCGTTTCCGCAAAAAGTGCCATCGTCGGTGAAAATGGCCATACATTTTGACGTCAGTGAGGCCTGACAAAGGGACGATACCCAGAAATCTAAGTATTGTGTTTAAAAGTGCCATTCTATTAACATGTCAGTAATTGACACTGTTTGTATTTGATATAATGAAATTGTTTGTGTGAAAGCAGTGAGGAGGTACTTATTTTCTATGTTCTATGTTACTTATGCCTTTTTAAGATATCGGACAATGTGTTGCTCTAAATAAGCATATTATTCCTATTCTATATAAGGACTGTAATAAAGGTCATTGTCATTGATATTGATCTTGTAATTTGTTTCTTTTCAGAATGCAGGTCTCACTGTTCTGACTAACGCAGGGTTAGAGATTTTACCCAAGAGAGTTGAAGGCTGTGTGGACAAGACGGTGAAAAAGAAGCGTTCAGCGCAGTCAAGTAAGTTATCTGCTCTTGTGTCTTACAGTCCCCTTGCCTCTGGATTGCGTGTCTGTCTATATGTCTGCCCGATTGTTTCTCCATTCGTCCGTTGGCCGTATGTATGATGGCTTTGCTAGACAATTTTTCATTCTAAGGCCATTTCAACAAGCTCTAGATGAACTTATATTATTGTGTTGTTCTCTAATTTCAGTAAATTTTGCCCTGCCACATTTCTATTTTTCACTGTCTCTGTCTCTGTCTACCTCCAATTTTCTCTGTCTTGCTTGTCTCTGTTTTTTTTTTTTTCACCAACAGGTTTTTACTTTTTTTTTTTTTTTGAGAATGGTTGCTGAAGTTATCGCAGATCTTTCAGTTGCACAGAAAATTTTCTTTTTTCAATTCGCTTTTATTTACTGTAAATCCAATTAGCACATAGTTTATTTACTTTGAAGACATTCCATTTCTATCGTCCTGTTTTGTTTTTCACAATGGCTACTGAAAAACAAGTGACCGTATACATTATCCATACGTTAATTAATGCGAAAACTAATGTTCTGGAAGTTTCCCGTAAGTAGAGCAGTGTTTTATAACTATTATTCATATGGCCGCAGAGATCTCTGAAGAAACTTAAATTATACCCTCGTATTGAATTGACCTAAAAACCCTTCCTCTTTTATCTATCGGTTGTCATTCTGCATTCTTCTCTCTATCAGGACAACATGTCAAAGATATCTGCTGTATAGAAGGAGCCAGAGTGCGAAATGCCACGTTGGCCTTGTGCTATTATGCGTCTCAAGAGCTGAAAAAAACCTTGGCTTCCGAGGTCTGCGCCAGGGAGTTCTTCGCCTGTTGCCGGGACGTCGTGAAAGGAATCAAGTCGTTGGACGCCTCAGGCCGTAAGCCAGACTGTCGAGAGAAGATGGTGGTGGTCGTCGTGTGGTGTGATGTGGTGGTGTATGGTGGTCATGGTGTGGTAATGGTAGTGGTAGCGGTGGTAATGGTGTGGTGGTGATAAATGCCCACATGAAGTAACTCTCTTTGGTGTTAGCGGTAGCTGTTTGCCTGGGATTGCCGAGATCGTGAACGCCATAAAGTCACGGGCGTTTTACGCCCGAAGCTGGAATGACGAGAAGGGATTGTGGTGGTGGTGGTGTTGATAGCATGGTAGTGGTAGTGGCGGTGATGGTGTGACGGTGATAGTCTTGACGATATGAAAAAACTCTTTTTTAATATAAGAGGTGGCGCTTTGCCTGAGATTGTCCGGGGACATCGTGAACAACACAAAGTATTTGGACGCATCAGGTCGTAAGCCGGCGAGACAAGAGAATATTGTGGTGATGATGACGGTGTGACGGTGGTAGTGGTGATAGTGGTGATAAATGCCTGTGTTAAATAACCCTCTTTGATGTATGTGTTGGAGGTTTGTCTGGGATTGCCCAGGACGTCATGAACGAAACTGGGCTGACAAGAAGAGATGATGGTGGTAGTGGTGCTTTGATGGTGGTGTGAGGATGGTGGTGGTGGTATAATGGTGGTAGATGCCCATCTGAAATCGTTTTCTGTGGTATAAGCGGTGGGGGTTTGCCTGGGATTGCTGAAACGTCGTGAAGGACACAATGTGTTTGGAATCTTCAGGTCGTAAGCCAGCGTTACAAGAAAAGATGGTGGTGGTGGTAGTGATCGCAGTTATGAAACTTTTAGCTACAATGGAGGGACCAAACTTGATTTGGTATCAATGACTGAGATATTATAATCTTTTAAAGTATAATAAATCATTGTTTTGGTTTTATTTTTCAACGTTGTTCATCAAATTTTTGGCCTCAAATGATTTATATATATGTATACAGCACTGTGACATAAAAATCGCGCACACATAAACATCATGAAGTACTTGTAATCCACCTAAAGCTCATGTAACAACAATGGTCTTGCATACCTTTGCACTTTGCATATTACGCTATACAAAAAAAAAATATTGCATCTTATAACCGTATCACACCCCACTTCAATAGACAACACAGTCCCTGCATGTTTGTAAAGTCAAACACTTCAGACACAAATAACAGAACTCAATACATAATGTGGAAGATCCTACCACAACATCATTGCTAAAATTATGCAGAGACAAGATTTGCTTATAGATTTACTGTTTAATATGACATAGTTGTTCGCTGATTAGGGACACTAAGTATGGAGCAAAAACGAGAAATATTGTACTGTTCTTGTTAACGAAAACAACATCATTTTACTCCAGACAGGTCCATTATGTAAGTACCTAATTTTGTCCATTAAAAGAATTTACCGTCCCATCGCATAGATAAACTAAAAGAACATAATGCACTCTTTACTGACGATTTGATGTCACTCAGGCCTGAGAACCCTGGAGGACCGTGAACCGGAAGAGATGGAACTGACCTTTGGAGAGGAGGCCGTAAACTTCGCAGATATCCCCGTGAGAACCAATTTTCCAGAATCGTGGTGGTTTGAGGAATATAATCTAGGGTAAGTATCTTCGTATTTATCTGTTGTGGTTACCGAGTGAATCTGTCTAAGCGTGTATTTGTTTAGCGCTACTGAGAGTTTGCGCATAAACGGGATCTCTTGCCAACGTAAGAAATGCATTAACTCTGCATGTTGAACACTACTGAGGGTGCTGAGCATCGATGGACAAATGTAATTCTTACGATGGTAAGATATCTCATCCTTACTGCTTAAGCTCATGATCTTCAGGTCTATCGGTCCGTCTATCTTCTAATCAGCGTGTCTGTTAGCATCTCGACTTGCTCACAAAATTTGTCAGACTTTTGGGATACGACCTCTCCTCTAACCATTAGCATAAGTTCTTGGAAGAGTCCCATGACATTGCCATTAAATTATGCATAAACCTTAGTCTTAACTCAAAGCACGTTTAGGTTGCCTGACATGGGCACCGCGTACATTTATGTGTTTGACTTTCCCCATCCGCAATATCATAGGACATTTCCGTCTAAAGCTTGGTTCAGGGTTAGGGGCAGGATTGGAAATGAGAAGCAAACATGAGAAAGTATCTCTACGATGATAATACCTAGAGTCTATTTCAAGTTTGTATCTTCTTCTTTAACCCCACTCATAACCTTGCTACCAACCCTAAATATATTGGCTGGACTATCCTGATAATAAATAAATTTGCCAGGGTTGCGGTGTCAGTAAGAGTGCAGTGCAGTGCCGTGTGCAAAAAAGTAACCCTCTTTTACCGAAAATGTATAAAAAACAAACTAAGAAATGGAAATTGAAAGATCTAATTTGATGCATTATTTTTTCCTTACACAGTCCAGAAGGAAGAGCTGACGTTGACTTCGTTTTGCCAGACTCCATCACCACGTGGTCAGTTCAGGCACTGGGCATGTCGCAGGAGGGAGGGCTGTGCATAGCTCCACCCCTTGAGATAGCGACGTTCAGTTCATTCTTTGTGCATTTGGATCTGCCGTACAGTGTTGTGCGTCTGGAGCAGCTAGAAGTCCGAGCAACAGTTTACAACTACATGAGCAGGCGATTACGGGTAGCGTTTCCTTGTTTGGGTCAAAGAGATTTTTATCTGCATTCGTTTTGTTTATTGGATTGGTTTGCTTATTGAGTAGGATAACCCATATTGGTCGCAGAACAATCCAAACATAACTAAAGGATAGAATGGTTCTTTTCCGAAATAAAAATCGTTACATACTGATAGTAGATATAGATAAGGGGAAGGGTCCAGGAATTTTGTTACACTATGTCCTGTTTAGCGAGGTAAGGCATTCTCAAAATCACTTGAGCCATATTCAAACAGAACCACTGTTTTCTCAAAAAAAAAAAAAATTTTGCAAAGATAAGCGTGATGTATGTTTCGGGACCTTGACGTGACCATGTGAAAATAAAGCATCTTTTTCTAAGACATGCAACGGCGCGTTATTATTGAAGGAGTAAAGGAAGACAGGCAGCAATGTCTTAAAGCTTCCCCTTTATTTGCATAGCTTTGAGGCCTTATGCAGTATTGTACAAATAAAGGGGAAATTTTAAAGGGGAGGCACTAACCTTTTTCAAAGGATATAATACACATAACATGATGTGCAACTTACCACCATGAATGCGGTGGATTCCTATGCAAACTTGCACACCAAAATGCTGGATGGTGTGTTTTTCTCCGCCTAGGGTAATGGTCTTAGAGCAACTGTCAGTTGCGATGGCATCAGTTGTTTTTTTTTTGTTTATCCCTGATTTCAACCACGTCTCTTAGGCACGTTTGTGCATGATCCTATGGACGCTTTTCCTGATTTTCTGTCTGGATATAAAGTTACTTCACTTATCATCAGAAGGTGTTGCTAGTTTCTGATTATTCTGCGTCAACACAGAAAATCCAAAAAAAAGCCTCCACAGGATTATAAATTAAGGTATTTAAGAGACATGAGTGAAATCTGATGTCAAACAACTAGTGCCATCGCTAAGGACACTTGCTCTAAGATCATCATCCTTGAGCAAGAAGAATGCACCATTCAGCACTTTGGTGTGTAATTTTGCATAGAAAGCAAATGCACTCAGGGGGATAAGTTGCGCACTATGTTATGTGTATCAAAATTTCTGGTAAAGGGTAGTGCTTCCCCTTAAGACATGGCTGCCTGACTTCCTGTATTCCTCTGTTAATAACGCACCAGTGCATCCGCAGTAAATACGGGAAACCTCCCAAAACATCAGTATTGTTTTCCCTAGTACCCCCTAAGCGCAAAATTATTAGGCATTGTGCATATTTCCCTATGTTTTATCGTGTCACCGAAAAAGAGAGTGTATGCGAACGCTTGTTCTCTCGAACCCTAAATTTTGTCAGTTACGACGTTTTACGTCTAATTCAGCGTTGTGTAGCCTAAATAATATGGTAGAGAAGTCTGTTGGTTCAAGATCTCTGTTTCCTTCTTCAGGTCAGTCTATTCCTTCAAAGTGTGGACGGTATATGTTACTCTGGACAGCCGGGTCAGACTACGGAAATGGTGAAACTGCAGATTGAGCCCAATGACGCAGCTTCCGCCTACTTTCCCATCGTCCCTCTGGAGATAGGGGAATTCCCGATCCAGGTCATGGCTTTCTCATCATGGGGTAGAGACGCCGTGGAAAAAACGCTTCGAGTCGAGGTACAGTAGCCTCTGTTGTCATCTGCTCATTTATCCTTTGAGGAAGTACATTACTCTTTACTTTACCATATTTCAGTCCGGCGGCCGCTTGTGCTTGAGCTCTTTGGCATAATGCCATGGTATAGCAGGTGCAGGTCAGCATGTAATTTATTCTCAATGTCTTTGTACCCTTTTCAATGTGAGTGCAACGCGACTCTTCTTGATTCTGCTATATAGACCTACGGTGATCCAAATGTCGAACCTGTCTTCTGTCTCAAATACATGTATGTATAGGTGGAGGTGTACGGTGTGTATTTGCATGTCGGAGAAGTAAAGAGAAATGTGTGTGCCCGTGCGTACGAGTGTGTATGTGTGTGTGTGTGTGTGTGTGTGTGTGTGTGTGTGTGTGTGTGTGTGTGAGTGTGGGTGTATGTGTGTGTGTGTGTGTGTGCGTGCGTGCGTGTGTGTGTGTGTGTGTGTGTGTGTGTGTGGGTGTGTGTGGGTGTGGGAGTGGGTGGGTGGATGAGAGAGGGAGAGAGAAAAAGACAGTATGTGCAAGTCCAGGTATACATGGGAGTATCTGCACGCATGAGTATTTTTGTTTATGTATTTCTGTAAAACATATCCATTGTAATCACTGTAAACAAAGACACATTTCCCTTGTGGATGAAAAAATGTATCTTATCTTATATTATCTTATCTTATCTTATCTGGCCTCTCCTGGAGGTAGCGTGTCCTCAAATCTTTCAGGGCTGGACAATCAAATAGGTGGTGTGTTACAGTTTCATAGGCATGCGGGCAGAATGGACATGTTTGTGCTATATGAGAAATTTAATAACTGTTTGTTTATTGCCGGGCCAGAGATATAAACCATACTATCAGGAAAGATACCTTGCGCAGAATCTGCAGAAAATTTACCTCAGAGCAAACACCCCCCTCCCCCCCAAAACCAGCTTAGCAGACACCTACCTATTTGTAGAAAGTGAGTGGAAGGGTGGGGGAGGGAGGGAGGGGATCGACATGCTTGTTTTTTGCCTGCTCCCTTTCCTTCTTATATTATTTAGTCTCTATCCTTTCAAGTTTTTTCCTCTTTCTTTCCATCTTTTCTGTCTTTTCAATTTTCGTGTCGTTTCTTTTTTAGATTTTTCTTTTAATTTGATATATATATATTGATTATGTATACATTATGAAAATGATTGGCAAAATGCCTAATAAAGAGATTGAAAGATTGTATCATCTTGAGCATTTATATTCATGTCAAACAACATCATTTTATCATCATGAAAAGCCGACTGCAAATATGATGACAAATGATGCCATGTGGCATAAGCATATACGGGCAGAATGGCCTGACTAGACAGAGTGCCCCAGCACAATCACAGAAGACAAACAAAACAAACAAGTTGTGATAACACACACACAAAAAGAAGAAGAGGAGGTGGGGGTGGGGGGCAAGCATGCTGTATTATTCTCAGCTTTGATATAATCTGTTCTTTGGAATGTGTTGCAACAAATCGCCTGTTTTGATGTTCTTGTTGTTGCTGTTGTTTTTGTTGTTGCTACTGTTGTTCTTGTTGTTGTTGATGTTGATGGTGATGTCTGTTTCTTCCTTGTGAATGATGGGTTTTACCTTGTATTTTTTCTCTCTCATGGCCTAAGAACTACAGTAGCTGAATCTGTTAATTTCCTAGTATAATTCCATTTAGGGTGAAGGTTTAGAGAAAATCCACACAGTATCCGTCATGCTTGATCCCAGCGGAAAGCGCTTTCTGAGGAGCCGATCATCCAACCATTCCTTCTCAGTCAAGAGTAAGTTCATTGTTCTTGTGCCAGATGTTGGGGAGCAAACTACACTTGACAGTACTTTTATAATTCAGTATAATTATTGTGCATGTTTAATTGAACACTAAAGTGCTACATAAATCTGGTGTGCTTTTTTCTTTCCTTCAGTGAGGGGTTGATCTTAAGAAAACTTTATCTCAAGTTGCAATTATTTTCTCACCACAAATTTCACAATTATCCCATTTAG
Source organism: Ellobium chinense (assembly GCA_033807755.1). Taxonomy (NCBI): domain Eukaryota; kingdom Metazoa; phylum Mollusca; class Gastropoda; order Ellobiida; family Ellobiidae; genus Ellobium; species Ellobium chinense. The sequence goes on along the minus strand of JAWQUT010000083.1, from coordinate 1,311,767 downwards.
TGCAAGTCACGCTAATGCAATAGCGACAGAAGAGTTTTTAATATTTGTGTTTAATAAATTAGGTACCTGGAAGAAATGGAAAGGACTGACTCCCAGATGATACTTACAATAAACCTTGAGAAAATAAAATGCCATCGTCACTGTGTGCATCAATGTGTCTTAGATGCAGGTGTGTAGTCTGGTGTTCAGGTGACGACTGTGTTTTTATAATATCTACAACTTAAGATCAACATCGACAACAAACAAAAAACAGTGCACAACACAGCACTTTGGTGCGCAAATTTGCATGTAGAGTTCATTGAATTAGAAAAGGACATTGCGCATCTGAATAACTGATTATAATTTTTAGTAGAAAAGTAGTGAATCCCCTAAATACAAAGCTGCTCTCCGAGATATAGTCCTTTTTACACTTCCACGTATAATTTTTGTTGGTGTTGATGAAATGACTCAACACCGTTTTGCTGGTGACATCAGCTGTATCATATAACACTCAAAGATTGGCTTGAATCCCACTGAAAAACTTTTATAGAGTATTGTTCATATAAAGCAAGCTTCTCAAATCCGAATGAAATGAAGTCATTATTACCATGAAGGCCTTGGATATCTCTCCAAAATGGCACATCAAAATATCATTAATTAAACTCTAACATCGAGACAATTATCATTATTATCATATTATTATTCGCCTTAATTTCATAATCATCACTGTCCTCAGATGAAGTCCGAGTTGCAGAAAAGCGCCAGAGTGTGGAGCTCGACCTTGACCTACCTCAAGAGGTCATCCCCGATACAGACAGCTGTACAGTCCATGCCATGGGTAAACATTAATTAGAAAATCTAATATCAATATTTGTGTCTCAAGATTGACTTAAGTGGGAAAAAGGGAAAGGGCTGACACCATAGAATTAAACTTTAAAAACATAAACGCCTCTGTCACTCGAAATCGAGTAGGCCTACAGCATACTTTTTTTTTTCAGCCGCTCTGCTCTATCTAATGAAGAGGCCTTAAATTTGAGAACTCTTCGGTATATTATTATCATCCAGATCTTCAGTATATTATTATCATCCAATCTAGGTGACCTCTTGGGTCCAACGTTACAAGTGATGATCGAAGGGGTGACAGAACTGCTGCGCATGCCCACCGGATGTGGAGAGCAGAATCTCATCTACCTCGCTCCGAATGTCTACGTCACTCGCTATCTGCGCGCCACCAGACGGCTGTCAGCGTCCAATGAAAAAAAGGCTATAACACTCATCAGACAAGGTATGAGTCACTTGTGGCCGTATGCACGATTCACTCCTTAGTTTACGCACGGCGTTAACTAAAGTGAATACTACTAATGTCTTGGGAATTTCCTGAGGTTATCGCAGTGTGTTAACTAGTTCATAGTTTATGCATACGGCTACTGATGGGAAAAAGGTCCTCACACTCATAGAGCTGTGTAGAGATCAGTCACAGACCGTTACTAAAGTAAATTCCTAGAAATCTCACTCCCGGCTTCAGCAAACTGTAAATTCAGAACAAAAACGGACTTTGGGCCGGTGGGGAATAAAGCAAAACCAAGTGGAGTGGGAGGGCCCAAAATAAAATATTTTAATAAATTTTTAATACAAGTGTAGCCGGGTGGAAAGGCAATACAGTATAGTATTCTTTCTCTTATATTTAAGGGGGAGGAAGGTGAGCTTAGTCTGATAATGTTTTCAGATGTTACATATTATTTTAAGGAAGTGTGTCACCAGAGATTTTACCAAATTACTGTGAATGATCAATTTTGAGAATAAGGGCCGAAAAAAAAACTACACTAGAAAATTTCTGTCCCTGCCGGGGATCGAACCAGGGTCTCTCAGCTTGCAAGTCCGAACGTGTTACCACTACACTACAGGGACGCTAACTTCACTGCAATTTAATTCTTAAATACCTACTGCCTGAATCGGTCCCTATTCCACGTGCGAACCTAGTGTTCACCCGTGACCCTAACACACTTCCTGACTGCTTACACAAGTACATAAAAATATGGCAGTACAATAACATAAAACTTAGCTTTCGGGCAATGACTTTCTCTTCTCTCTGGCCACTGACTGTTTCGTTTTAGTACAGTTGGTCCTGTTTTATTTCACTTACTTTATATATTTTGTACTCTTGACGAAGGGCATTGCCCGAAAGCTAAGTTTTATGTTATTGAACTTCCATATTTTTATGTACTTGTATTAAAAATTTATTTAAATATTTTACTTTGGGCCTTCCCACTCCACTTGGTTTTGCTTCAAACTGTAAATTAGTAATGTAATTGCTACTTCAAGTCTCTTTCGGAAAGTACAAGATGCATGAGCCAGTGAATGCCAGTGTAATCGACTCCAGTGTAATAGACTCCAGGTTAATAGACTCCAGTGTAATAGACTCATTCTCATGTCATCCGGTCATCTAGTCATATTCCCGTGACGATGAAAATAATAATATAAAGTGGAAGTAAAGCTTGCTGGAGTTGTGCCTTGCGATGGCCATACTTTCATCGAAACTGAGAATAGTCCCTTAGAGGATGTCAATTTTCTTGTATATTTGTACGGACCAATTCTACGTTTTTATTGTGTGGTTTAGTCTAAGCAGTGGCCGAGAAGAATGGTAATACATCCGGATAATGAAAGAAGCTACAGCTTAGTTTCCAAACTTAATCTAATCTTAGATGTGCTCTGCCTTATAAAGGAAAAGACCATAGGCACCGAATCAATTTTTTTTTTTAGTAGGAGAATCCAAAAACTTTCCAGAATCGGATGAATCAGTTGTATCTCGAAATCTTTACAATCTTCGAAAGAACATTCCAGATGGAAAGCTAGAGAACGTTCATGTTTATACAAAGTCTGATGGTCCCATATGTGCCAAAATGTGAATTGGAACTAATTTGACGTATATAGTCTGTTTTCGTGAAACAGCCTCGCTGATGCTTTGAAATGTAGGCAAATCATTGTCAGTATCCTACAGATATATCTCTATGCATTTTGGTACAGAGGGGGTTAATTTGATCGTGTCGATACCAGCTATAGGTTAAAGAGATAATTGAGAGCTTGCGCACTAACACTGGGATTTCTTACTATTGCAAGAATTAAGTTAAATCTGTATGTTAAAGGCTACTAAGAGTACATTCAGCACAGATGCACTAATGTAATTCTTACGATGAAAAAAAGATATCATTGTTACTGCGCAAGCTGTCTATGAACTCTGCATGTTGAATGCTGCTAGGGATGCACTCAGCACCATTGCAATTCTTACAATTGTATATTTAGACCAATTTGAAGTTGCTTATACACGATATCATCTATGTCATCAGTATAGTCATTATTTTTTGTGGAGTGGAGGAGGGGGAGTACTGTAACCTGGAAAGTATGATCATAGGAAGGAATGAATACTCTGTTAAATTCCAGCTTCTCATTGAAATCAGTACCGTCACTATTTTCATCATTGTAACCATCGATCATTATCACTATCACTACAGAGAAGAATCATCATAACCTGTTGATTATTGTTATTGTCTCGATATTGTTCCAGCCTGTTGTTGTAAGCTGACTGAAAAATAAAGTTATTAACAATAAAAAAAATTTAAAAATATAAAAAAAACTTTTTTAAAAATTTTAAAAAAAAAATTCTTACAAGGGTAAGAGATCTCATCGATAATGCGCAAGCTCTCAATTGTGACGTCACAATACTCAACAGGTGTCGCTCGTCAGATGACTTTCCGAAAACCTGACGCCTCCTATGGAACATGGCCACATGCGGACTCCAGCACATGGTATGAAGACGTTGTTGTTGTTGCTGTTGTTATCTCGATAAACCTTTCGTTTTACGACGTTTTGTTGCATAATTTGCTGTTGCTATTGTCGTTGCTTTTGTTGTTGTTGCTGCTGCTGTCGTCGTCATCATTTTCACGATGTTTGTTATTAGGAATTGCTGCCAAGAATTTTTTTTTTTTTTTAAATACCGACTGCAAGGAAGAATTTCCTTTTGAGAATAATTACTTCCCTTGCATGTCTTTTACTTCCGACAAGTATGGGTCCAGGGCATGGATATGTTTATGTTCGTCAACTAATCCAAGATTATATCTTCAGTGTTTGTTCATAGCTCTACGTGATTATAATATTTCAAGTAATTAAGTTATTGTAGCTGGTGTGGTATGACGTCTTGTGTCTAGCTGTGTCGTGTCATGTCATGCACTGTTTTGCATTGAAGTGTGTCTTAGCGTATTCTTGTCTTGTCTTGTCCTGTCCTGTCCTGTCCTGTCCTGTCCTATCTTGTCTTGTCTTGTCTTGTCTTGTCTTGTCTTGTCTTGTCTTGTCTTGTCTTGTCTTGTTATGCATCGCTGCATCGGATCGCATCGGATCGCATCGTGATGTACTGTGCTGTGATGTGCTGTACTGTATTGGGGTCAGATCTATGCACAATATAGTTCGAACACAGCGAGCAGGAAGATATGATTTTTTCCCGTTGCATATTTCTCAACATCTCATGTGTACACAAGAATAATTAATTCTGCCATTCCCTCAACCCATAAACTAAAAAAAAAAGTGTTAAACTACGTTTAACCGCAAGGATTACAATAACTTGATCCACACCAGAAATTGTTTTCTATGTGTTTAATACAATTTCCTTTCTTTCCTGATCATATTTAAAAAAAAAAGAATAAACATGTAAAACACTGAATGTAAAATTGCTTAAAAAATATTCATACTAGACTTCTTCTAAACGATTTAAAAACATTCACGGGATATGACCCTAAACCAAAACATTAGCATAATAACGTTATCACAATCAGAGTGATGAACAGCGATATACAAACGACGTGTTGTCTGAGACTCTCTTCAGTCTCCATCAGTATTTACTTTGACCAAGGAGATAAGAACGCATTTTGGGCTGAAAGGTATTCCGTTAGACGGCCACTAAATAAGGAGTATCAGTATTCAAAGTAAAACAATGGAATGGGACTGGAATCATTGCCCTTGAAGACGCCATATTGAGGTTTCATTAGATTTTGGTGACACCAAAATGATGCCATCTCTGTAAATGATTTTCGTTGCATCAAGTTACAAGTATCATTTTCAGAGATATCGGCGCCCGGTCTGTATCAAGTTTTTGGCCGTATTGAAATAATCAAAAAAAAAAAAGAAGTCTCCAAATTTGAAAACAGAAAAGTGAAGGTAAACAAACTGCCCTATCTATTTACACTAAAAGATTGGAGATAGTTCCTTTCATCTCATTTATCTGGAATGGCCATGATTCCAGGAATAATATGGAAGAATATTTGTAATTGAATCTTTGTCTAAACCTGAATTAGATCAGTATCTTATCGCCATAACAAGCACTCAGGCTGAAGCTCCATAAAATATTCAAAAATATATAAATGAAGAACTTTTGAGATTTGATTTATACGATTGTGGCTGAGTTCATTTTATTGACTAACTTTCAAATTGTGTCACTGCTGAAAAACTTCGCCGCAACAGAAAAAAAGAGAGTTCAGCTTACTTACTTAATCGTCTTGCTAACGAGCTAAAGACTCTGCCTTTTTTTCCTTAGATACCTGTTCTTTTTCTGATATCTTTCCTTATTTCTAGCAGGGATTGGTTTAATCTTGAAATATAAACTGAAACAAATTGCTGTAAAGCCAGAGCTCTTTAGAAATTAACGTAACTGATGTGGAATTCAGATGAAATTGCCAAGCTTTGTTTTAGAATACCACTTACTGTGCACGAACTAGCTTGACATTCTACTCTGAAGTAATTGTAATCAAATGTGGCTGAGAGGAAAATTAAACGACACGGTTACTGACACTTTGAACCTTACACAATATTTGTTTCGGAGTACAAACGTGAGCCATTCAGTGGCTCAAAAAGAGCTTTCAGCTTGCTCAGATTAGGACCTGATCTTGGTTTTCTTGAACTTCTTCCTCCTGTTCCGGTCCCAAAAGTCCACTTCCGGGAAGCATTGTTTCCACAGTTCTTTGATCTCCTCGGCGTCCGAGCACATGTCGTACTCCGAGACGCTGAACGTGACCTGCTTCTTTCCCTTGCCAAGCCCAGCGTCACCTTGGTCGGCATGTGGCGAAGCGGTGCCCTCTCGACCCCGCAGATAGCCCAGCTGTTCAATTTCCTCACGCTCTTGTGCCTCTTTGAGCAGATTTAGGGTGTGCGGAAGTCTTTGCTTCGGTAGCGTACGCTTGAAAATATCGTCAATGCTTGTGGGCCCCCCTTTGTCAGCGTAGCGGTTAAAGAACTCCTCCCCGGAAGCCGATGACCCAGATTCGGACTCGGATTCTTCCTGAGACGACTCGCTTTCGCTCTCACTGCTAGACGTGCTGCTGATACCGCTGATTGTGCTTATTCGACTGCTGGACGAGCGGTCATCGCCGGAATCGGAAGCCGGTGTTCTGACGTGCCTGACTTCCTTCTTGGTCCAGTACGGTGAGACGTAGGAACTGCTGATCTGTTTCAGGTTACGCCTATGCTGAGCATAGTCGGATTTGGTGGGCTTGAAGGGCTGCAGCTTATCTTTGGACTTTGGGGTTGGGAATGGTGGTGGTATCACAGCCTGGGACCAAGTGTTCTTCTGCAAGAGTCGCTTTTCTTCGTCTTCCGTGTCCAAAGTGGAGCTCCAACCCCATCCAGCAATATCAAAACGAGCTGTTCTCGTTGGCGTATCTCTAGTGTTTTGAGTGTTTTTCGACAGTGTTTTACGAAGTTTATCTGCAGAATTTTGGCGGGGTCTCAGAGTTGTTATTGATATCGTTTCTGGTGAATTTTGACGGTGTTTAGAGGACGTTTTTGGAAATGTGTCAATAGAAGTTTGTCGGGATTTCGATAACGGCGTTTTCGATTGTAATCCTGAAGTTGATGGAACTGACAGCTGAGGCGTGGATCTCGTTACTTGTGGTACATCCTGCATGGCGCTTCCATCCAGAGGTAGCATTCCAACTTCCTCATGCGTGCTCTCAGTGACACACTCAGTCTTCTCTTTCTTCTTTGATACGACACACTCTGTCTTCGTGGCTGGAAAAGGGGTGTACTCTACCTGCCCATTCTCCTCTATATTTCTTTGCGGGTCTTTTAATAAACGTGGTTTGTTCATTTCACTGGAATACCAGTGTCCTCTTCGAATGTAAGGCAATGACTTGGAAGAGGTCAGATGCGAAGAAGGCAGACTACCATCTGGAGTGGGCTCCTGCAGGCGTCCTGGTAAACTCTTAGACTTTTTCTCTAAGGGAGGACTCTCATCAAGCTCATTGAGTGGAGATGACTGTTTCTGTGACCTATCCGGTCTGCGTTCTTTATTTGTAGAAGATCTGTGGAATGGTGGAGTACTGGATAGCTGCACGTCAAGGCCTGATTGGGAGATTTCCCAGGTAGACAGCTGCACATCAAGACCCGATTGGGATATTTCCCAGGTATTGCGCATATCATTATGGCTAGAATAAGGTCTGGCACGTTCGAGTTTGGGTTTTGCTTTTCTTACTCTGGGTTTTGGCCAGTAGTACTTTGGCACAGCCAAGCCCGTCTCAGATACCTCCCACTCGCCCTGCCGTTTGCGGTTGTTAGGATTTGTCTCATGTTCTGCAGGCGTTAGAGGAGTATCCTCGTGGACATTCCCACCACACAACAAACAGACCATAGCGCTTCTAGTGTCTTGAGCTCTGAAAATTGCTCCGGGAGAGGCATTAATATCGGGTAGCCGAGGGTGACTTTTATGACTCTCTCGAGGAGTACAGGCCTTACTGTCACAGGGCGAATTATAATGACTCACCAAAGGTGAGCCTACACTTTCTTTACGCGGTATGTATGGGAGAGGCCCATCATTCTCTCCACCAGACTTAAGGGTTGACTTCCCTGTGCTGTCTTCTCCATACTTTGACACTTGAGAGGTAGGCGCTATTCTTTGGTGATGTTCAATAGGTGGTAGAATCACAGGTAAATCTGAGCATAAAAAAGCAGGGATCCAGCCAAATGTCAAGTCAAAATATTTGGACGCCCCTTCTCCACGTGCCCTGTCGTGAATGTCGACCAGGATTTTCTGGGCCTTTTCTCGCGTGTCGACTTCCTCCGCAAGCAGAAACACCCGGCTGCTCTCAAAGGCTAGTTCACTTCTCCATGGCGAATAGTTTACAAGACGGCCAGTTTTGGCGATTGTGATGTGGCTCATTAACAGGTCATCTTCATTTGGCGTATTGTTATGCTCATTTTTGATGTCATCCAGCGTGTACATGCCCTCATCGATGCAGTTTACAGTATACACGCTGTAAGAAGACAAGATGAATGGTCAAAAAAAGCCATGGTGTCCTTCTAAGGTTGTTTTTTTTTAATGTTATGAATGTCTTATTAGTGTAATCTGTTGGAAAGTACACTGGCAAGTCTGAAGTTTAACTGCTAAATACGCAATGGCAAAAGAAGGGAAAGGGATCATTAAGATGTGATGGGGATTTTCAAAAGAGGCACATAATATGCCGTAGAATTTAGAGCAGTTTGTCATTAATTATTCATTTTAGAATCTTGTGGGTAAGTTTTGTTTTCGGGTATCTTTATGTATTTAAAATCTTTGTCTGGTATGTACTTTTCTAATAAAGTGGGACATCGCGATCTCAGATTCCAGGGAACCAGGTTGAACAGTCAAGTTGATAAACTCATTTTAATACACGAATCTAGATCTGAGGATGGGAGCTCTGCAATAAAATCGCGAGGATCCGAAATCATTAGGCTGGAAATTGGAAGAGTCTACTATATTTTTATTTTAATTATCGTGAAGATGATGATTAAAGAAGGGTTGTGTATGATACGGACAGAAAACAGGAATAACTTACATGTGACAGTTTGTGTGGACACCTATTAAAAAAACAAAACATGTGCTCCGCTTTTGTTGTATGTGTGTGTGTGTGCTGATATATATATATATA
>JAWQUT010000083.1:1273749-1287936 GCA_033807755.1 Ellobium chinense | reverse complement strand
GGGGGGGGGGGGGTCAAGGAAAACTGAGGTTATGGTGGGGCATTAGGGTCAAAGCCATCAGATCATGTTGTATTACTTTCCTGTACATGGGAATAATTGATTACGTAGAGAATGTCTAGATCGTATGTCAGATACGATACAGAAAAGCTGTTTCCGGGACGTACAGATACGTCCAAGCGTTGTTTGGATCAAAGATTTAGGGCGTTTATGTATATCACTGCGAAGGGGTGAAGGCATGTAAGGGAAGCATGTTGGTGACAATGATAAAGCTCAGTTTTTACGCCTTGTTTAGTTACTTGTAATACAAGAAGTGCCATAATCAGTGCAAGTAGGAGGCCATATGCAAGGCTTGAAGAGGTTCAGGGGCAATGCAGGTTTGCGTAAGAGACTTTATATGAATTATGCACTAACAACCACTTTGGTGTATACTCCTCCCCCAGAAGTTGAAGTACAAGGCAACTAGTCTTTCCAAAAAGCTACAAAAATGTTTTCCACATGGCTCATTTAAGCCAGTCAAAGCCTATTTTCAATCCACATCAGCGTTCTGGTTTTCAGTCATATCGCAATGTTTGTAATCCTTACTAAACAGTCACACTTATAAACCTCAGTCTTAGACCATGGAAAATACGAGATTATTTATCCTGACTGACTGATTTCCAAAGATGAGTCAGGGGTCGAGGACAGTTTAGGAAGAGTTTTGGACCGAGTCTGTTTGGAAGAAGGAGAGGGGTTATAATCAAGGCACACAAGCCTGCATACCAAGGAACGGACAACCAACATTCACGGTTATGCCAGGTATGGTCATGCTTAGGGCAAATAAGAAAAGATCCAATTTATGATTCTGATGAATTTTTGGACTACAATTCTCCAGGTTTCACCTACTGGTCACCTGGCACTGACAATGACTTCGCTGAGTACGAGAAACCATATTGGTACGCCAAGAAACCTGGGGCTCTAGCCGTGGAAGTGACGGCATACGCCCTCTTGACCTTCCTGTCACGTGGGGACATTACCACCAGCACGAGCATTGTGGGGTGGCTTTTGCAGCAAAGGAACTCGCATGGCGCTTTCATTTCTACACAGGTAAGATAATACTGTGTGTGGGTTTGGTGCTGCATTAAAAATTTGTTTGAAAAAAGTATGATTAACTTTGTGAACACCTAGTGTGCACAACTGCACACCTATTCAAAGTCGATCATCTGTAGTTTAAATGTTTGATAAAAGGGTATGATTAACTTCTAGGGTAAGTGATATCATTTAGTGTGCACCCTCATAGTAAGTCCGTCTTCTGTACTTTAAAGTTGTTTTTTTTATAAGGGTATGCTTAAAGTAGTCCAGAATGATAGATATTATTTGGTGTGCACGCCATTCAAGGTCCATTATCTGTAATTTGAGGGTTTGTTGTAAAAGTGGGCGTAACTTAGTCCAGGGCAGATAATAGCTATTTAATTTTTCAAGCCCAATCAAGATCCGGTATCTGTAGTTTAAAAGTTTGTTAAAAGGCCATGATTAACTTAGTCCAGGAGATAGGTGATACCATTGGTGTGCGCGTCCATTGAAGGTTCGACATCTGTAGTTTAGATGTTTGTTCTAAAGGTATGGTTAATTTAGTCCAGGAAAAGTGTTATCGGTGTGTAGGTCCATTAAATATCCGTCGTCTGCGGAATCAGACTTGAGATCAGGTTTTCTCATCTAACAAGTGCTGAATCTAATTGGAAGTAGGAGACAAAGAGGCTCACACATACCTTGATATACACTAGGTAATAGCCGGGGTCTTGTGCTGCCCATTAAATGACAGATAAGATGTGCTTTTGTTCCAGGACACAGTGGTTGGCCTCCAAGCCCTGTCAGAGTACAGTATCAAGTCCTACTCCTCCATCTTGGACATGACCTGTCACATCCGGTCCGAAGTGGATGACCGTTTCCGGAAGTCAATATCGCTGACCCCTGAAGATGCCATGGTCCTCAAATCGGTACCCAAGGTGAGATCACTCGACACAATTAGTTATGGATAACTAACTAACTAGCCATTCTATTCAGGGTCAGATTCAGTTGGTGCTAGGTCTATAGCATCATGAGCGGATTTACAGTCCGTGGAGTCCATACATTACAGTGGAATAAGAATAGTGAGGTAATGATTGTTAACGTTGTGGTTTGCAATGACCGGTATACATGTATAATAACTGAGAGTGGTCCTCTTTAGGTCCCTACGGGAGGAAAGCTGCATTTCGAGGCTGAGGGCACAGGTGTGGGCATGATGCAGGTGGAGGTCAGATTCAACGTGCCGGACGACCAGAGCGAATGCCGCTTTGATGTCAAGGTCACTACCCACCAACATAACACCCTTCTGCAGAGTTTCTTCTGGGATGGCAAACGGTGAGTCTGTGGTCCTTTTCTATAGGTTGCTTTTGAGAAAAATGGTGCGCAATTCATCTCCGTGAAGCAGCGTGGCCTAATGGTTACGGCGTTGGACACAAGATCTAAAGGTCGTGAGTTCGATTCCCGACCACGGTCATGTTGTAAGCGCCTTGGGAAAGCATTTCATTCTCATTTTCCTCAGTCCACCCGTCTGTAAAATGGGTACCTGGCTTTAGACAGTGGAAGATATTGTCAGAATGCTGGTGATCAGCGCCTATGAATGGCAGCGGCACTGTATGCTCCCCAGGGAGTTGAGAAAGTCCTAGAGTAATCAGGCCTGCTGGGGTAATGATAGTGTGAAGCCGCGTGAGCGGGCATTAGCCTGGATACGAGACTTATAAACCGCATTATTATTATTATTATTAAGGGCATTGGAGTTTCAATGCAAAATTGCACACCGGAGTGCTGTATGGTGCATTTTATTTCGTTTGGGGTGATGATCTTAAAACAACTTTTATTTGCGTTTATACCACTTACCTGAATCCAGATTTTATGCCTGTCCTCTAGATATTTCTGTGCATGTTCATACATGGGATTTTCTAGACTTTCTGTCTAGGCACAGAATTATGAAGAAATAAGAACACACTTTGATGTAGTAACTTTGTGCCAAGAAATATAATGAAGAATGAAATATTCATGACCCAAGAGACAGAAAATAAACCAGCACGCCAGCACCGAACCGTCCATTATGGAATTTGTGGCTAATTTTCTAATTTTCTTTTGTTTTGGCGTACAGACGTGTTTAATGTCTAATTGTTATGGGTAACGCATAAAATATACAATAGTCTCCTGATAACATCCCGGCTCGAGAATGATAATAATGATATTAATAATATTGCGGTTTTATAAGTCTCGTATCCATGGTTAATGCCCGCTCAAACGACATCACACTATCATTAGCCCAGCAAGTCAGATCATTCTAGGACTTTCTCAGCTCCCTGAGAAGCAAACAGTGCCGTTGCCATTTGAAGGCGCTGATCACTAGCATTCTGACAATATCTTTCACTGCCTATAACCAGGTACCCATTTTACAGACTAGTGGACTGAGGAAAATGTGGATGAAATGCTTTCCCAAGGCACTTACAACACGAATCGAACCCACGATCTTTAGATTTTGAGTTCAACGCTGCAGCCATACGGCCACGTTGCTGATAATAGCGGGATTTTAGCCAACAATCTGAATTTAATAAAAAAACAAAAACAAAAACAAGTACAGAAATAAGAAATGCATCGTAATTGTGATCAAACAGCATGCCGCCAATGGGAAAGGCCGCGTGATCATGGTGAGGGAGTTTCATCTGCGCCTTGTTACAGTATGGCACACAGGTATAGGCGAGATCAAACAGGGATAAAGCCAATATTACTCATATTTTGCCATTCCAAAGAAAGAAAATAAATTTCATTAGGGCTAGTGAGACCAGGTTGTGAGGTGAAAAAAGCTGTTGTAGATGGGATGTAAATAGGGTTGTGTTATAGAATAAAAAAAATAGGGGAGTGAAGTATGGAAAAGGGGAGTGAAGTATGGAAAAGGGGAGTGAGGTATGGAAAAGGGGAATGAAGTTTGGAAAAGGGGAGTGAGGTATGGAAAAGGGGAGTGAAGTATGGAAAAGGGGAGTGAGGTATGGAAAAGGGGAGTGAGGTATGGAAAAAGGGAAGTGAAATATGAAAAAGGGAAGTGAAGTATGAAAAAGGGGAGTGAAGTATGGAAAAGGGGATGAAGTATGGAAAAGTGGAGTGAAGTATGAAAAAGGGAAGTGAAATATGAAAAAGGGGAGTGAAGTATGAAAAAGGGGAGTGAAGTATGAAAAAGGGGAGTGAAGTATGGAAAAGGGGATGAAGTATGGAAAAGTGGAGTGAAGTATGAAAAAGGGGATTGAAGTACGGAAATGGGGAATGAAGTACGGAAAAAAGGAGTGGACTATGGAAAAGGGGAGTGAAGTATGGAAAAGGGGAGTGAAGTATGGAAAAGGGGAGTGAAGTGTCCTGGTTAAGTAAGTGTCTCCATTTTGATGGGCTTTGTTGAGTGTCTGCATGTTGTTTCCCCAGGTCACGCTGTGAGCCATGCTCTGTAGACTGCGAAGAAGACTATGATGATGATTATGATGATGATGAAGAGGACTATGAGAATTTCACCTTCCCTCCCATCATGCCTAGAATCCAAACCTTGTGGGGAGGGAAGGGAGGAAGAAATCAGGAGGAGGAGGAGGAAAAACGTCGAGAGGAAGAAGAGAATCAATCTAGGTGAGTATTTGGAAACGACCGAATGATGACACCAAGGAACGTGTCGCCTGAAAATTTAGGCTGAATTCAGTCAAATTTTGTTTCAGACTGATTTCACCTTTCTGAACCTGCAAGCCAGCAAGGACAAACGATGTATTTGACGTGGCCTCAGAGTGAGGTTCAAATGCTTGAATGCCTGAGGAACGCATATAGATAGTGGTAAATACCCGCTGCCAGGTAAATAAGGAGTGGACACCGCTGCCCTGATTTTTAGCTGTGTGAGAGCGATGGCAGACATGTTCATCATGTGCAAACCTTGTTTTATAAATTTGTTCGGAAAGGTCAATAAGATGGCTGCAGGTTCTATATTTAATGAACAGGCTGCATTACCTATACAACTAAGAACATATAAAACAAATATTGTTGTAGAGTTACAGTCACACTGATCTACTGTCTATCCTGTTTTTCATGTTTTATTGGTGTGCTTCGACAGACTTAGATCACTCGTCTTCCTACTCGTCGACTGTAACTCCAGCTACTATTCTCTCTACAGAAAATACATGTCCGTGCTACAAACATTGTTAGCAAGAATGGTTATAAATTACTCCTGAGTACCATGTCTGGAACAGTCATTGACGCTTAAATATGTTCGCTGTTTCAGTAAGTTTGCGACTGGTGCGTTGTAAGAACAGACATAGGATGGGCCTCTGACTTATTTATGTCAAAAGAACAGTGAGTGAGTGAGTGAGTTTGTGTTTTACGGCGTGTCAGCACGATTACGGCTATATTACGCCCTCATGGTTACTGTTAACATTTTTTAGTAGAATTTTCCTATCAAAAGAACAGAGGCAATAAATTAAAAAAGAGGTTAAAAAGAACAAAAAATGCTTGCCTACAGTCAGTCATCCTCAGTGACAACTCATTCTGTAACCACTACTGTCCGTCCATACTGAACGTGTCAATCAGCATGTTTTATCTCAAAGGAATCATCATCATCAATATTGTTATATCAACAAATATTATAATTATATTATTATCCTTATCTGAATTGTGATTATTTTCCTCCACAGGTCCGACACGGGTACCGTTTTCATCGGCTCCAAGATTGGTCGACCGAAACGTTCTGTGAAAGCCTACAGCGCCTCGGTCATCTGTGTGGAGATATGTTTCCGGTCTGTGTGTCTGTGTGTCTGTGTGTCTGTCTGTCTGTCTGTCTGTCTGTCTGTCTGTCTGTCTGTCTGTCTGTCTGGTCTAGTGTCTGTCTATTTGGTCCTAAATAGTTCATGTTCCGCGCAATAAAGATGGCCTTAGTGAAGCTGTCATATAAAATCCATCAAAAATGAAGAAATGATATAATGCTCATTTCAATCAATAAGTTCGAATTCCCATCGGCTTCCGAGATCAACTTTTTAATGTCTCTCGGAGCGTTCATTTGCTGTGCGGTCAGGTGCGAGCTCGGCTACAGATAACGTATTGCTCTCTGTTGCTATCACTACCAAGTATGCTTCTGTTAGGATTGTTATCTTCCACTGTTCACTCACGGCAATCCCATTCATAGAATGGGGAAAATCTAACAAACAATGAAAGTGACAGTTCTGACACTATTTTCATTGTCCCACCATCTCAGATACCTGGGCGAGAAGAACACAGGGATGTCTGTGGTTGATGCTGGACTCTTTACTGGGTATGAACCAGTGGACGATGATCTAGAAGCGGTAGGATGGTTGTTGTTGTCGTTGTTGTTGTTGTTGTTGTTGTTGTTGTTGTTGTTGTTGTTGTGGTTATGTTCTTGTTTGTTGTTATTGTTATTGTTGTCGTTGTTGTTTTTATTAGTTGTCTTTGTTGTTGTTGTTGTTGTTGGTGGTGGTGGTGGTGGTGTTTTATTATTATTTTGATGTTGTTGTGGTGGTGGTGGTGGTAGTGGTGAAGATGATGGTGGTATTGTTGGTGGAAATATTGGTGTTGGTAGTGGTAGTGATAGTGATTGTGGTGAGGATGGTGATGGTGATAGTGATGGTAGTGTGATAGTGGCGATGGTGGTTGATGGTGATGTTGTTGTTCTTTTTCTTGTGTTTTGTTGTTGTTGTTGTTGTTGTTGATGATGATGTGCTATGCAGCAAACGGTAGTGCTACGAATTATGATTCATTCTTTGAACTGTTTTTCTGCAGCTGAAACTTCGAGGCAAGATCGATCATTACGAGAAATCACAGAGATCTGTTGTGCTTTACCTTAAGGAGGTGAGAAACAAACAGAGGTTGACTGGTGCAGACAGCAATAACAACAGAACTAACAACAACAGCAGAATTGTCTTGTGTCGAGTCAAAATAGGGCTAAAGCTGCTTTTTAACAATATAAATTTTAGTATCAGTATTGGGCAAAAACGTATTTTTTTATATATATTATGCTTTAACTGGGTATAAAATTATGTTTAAATTGATGTAGAACATATTATTCTGCCTTGAAATGCAGTTATTTTGAATGATAATGGCGAACATCTCGAGAAAATGGCCATTAAAGAAACTTTTTACACAACATTTTACCCACCATTATTCAGTCATAATTCTTGTACGAAATGAATGCACTTTTGATTTCTGCAGGTAATGATAACTAACGTGTGAAGAAAAGCTGTAAAAAAGTTTTCCTCGTGGCTAAACTAGACCAGTCAAGGCATACGCAGGTCTGAAATAGGCCAGCCGCACCCATTTTTCATATAGATTGTATGGTGTTGTTGAGTTAGGGTCACACTGATCTACTGCCTATCCTGTTTTTATATTTTGTTGGTGTGATTCGACATATTACATGTCTTCCTACCCGTCGACTGAAACTCCAGCTGTTATTCTCTCTACAGAAAATACACGTCCGTGCTATCTCAATACTAAATGTATTTTTTTTTCAAGCACCAATGGCGTAAAGTTTCTACTGTGCATACATCTCATTGCACTGCACTATTAGGAGTTTGGTTATCTCCCCTACAAATAACATTATTTTTAAAAATAGTGGAGTTTTTTAAGATTGTCTTAACAACAAAGTTGATAGCAAGCAAATAACAGTCGAAATTTTGTTCCATATGAGGTGATAGAATGCAAATAACAGCCTAATTTTTTGTTCTGCCATTCCATGACAATAATATCACACAACGCTGACTGCTGATAATGTTATATGACAATGTTTTAAATGAAATAAAAATATGTTATTTGTTAATTATGACTGTTTTAGGTCTCGACCAGGCAAACAGAGTGTCTGAAATTCCGAGCAAGGCAAGTCCACATGGCGGAGAACATCCAGCCTGCCAAGGTGCAAGTCTTCGACTACTACAATCCAGGTGAGGATGGGGACAGAACTAGATGGTATAGTCATTACTGATATTTTCTATGGAGTTGGTGGTGATTTTGTTATTTGGTAGTGGTAATGCTGTCATGATGACGATGGCATTTAGTCCATGTCACAAATGTATGGAAACAAAATAAGAAACAGTGGTGTTGTACGAAAATCATAGGGCATAGTGTAACCAAAAGACAATAACTAAAGCATTTGAGAATAGCTGGATAGCTACACAGGAAACGTATCACAGGAAGACAGTGAGATAACTTTCTCAATGGACTAGCAAGCTAAAAAAAACAAGGGGGTGGGGGGGCACATGAGCAAGAGTGAAATGTTGAGGTGGAATTCACAGTTACAAAACTGAAGATCTGTGATCGTCTACGGCTGTCGTCAAGATGATTGAAAGAGAAGAAGAAGGTTGTTATGAGAGAGGTAGATCTAGAAGTTACAGTCTTGATCATAGCACCACTCCCGCTGATAGTTTTTTTAAAACACTTTTCCTGATTTCACTTTCACAGACGAAAGTTGCACCGTCTTCTACAAGAGTGACAACCGGAGCGGTCAACTAGTCAATTTCTGTGACAGTCAGAAGCAGATTTGTCAGTGCTTAGAAAGTAAGTATAGACCATTTTATTGGCCAAAAAAAAAAAAAAANTCTGAATTTATAGTCTCTACCTTTTTTTTTTTTTTTTTTTGTGTGGGGCTTACTTTGCTGGAGAATTATTATAGAATTTACAGTTATGACGCTAGGCGCTGCGTTATAATGTTCAGGGAGTGTTATTATTTAATACACAAAATAAAGAGTCAGAACAATAACATTACATCAGATAGATCTGTGTGACTTTGTACATGAAATAATGATCTACGGACCATGAGGTTTTTTTTTTTTTGTACTCCAGGCAGCATACGGCAAGTGAACATAGGTGTAGAACCGCAGCACTTTCTTTCCTTCTTCCATTTTCTCTCTGCATTTGTCTTCTTGAGCATTTTCCCCTTTATCCTATCTTGTGTGAGCATCTGTTTGCGTCTGGTCACTCCTTACTTCTACTATGGCAAGTGAACGTGAGCTTAGTCTAGCTCCTTTAGAATGAGCAACAAACTGGTCCTTCTGAAAAACTTTATAAAAATAAAAGGAACGTCTCACCTGTCTACGGTAGATCAACCTAAATTTACCTTTTATTTACTTTGCATTACTGTTTCCCAATCACGAGGCTTGTTTACCAGTAAGTATAAGCATTACATAATCATTCCCGCTTTCGAGCAATTCGCGCTTTCGAGCAACATCCCGGGGCCTTGGCAAATTCAGGCAAATTGTTTGTCCTAACTGGCTGATTCAGAGAGGTGAATTTGTTAACACTGCGAGCTTGGTTAAGGCTTTTTTAATTATAAATGTAAGATATTTTACTGTTTCATTTAGCTCACAACCTAATACTGTGGCTGACCAAAGTTGATCAGTACTTCTAAAGCCATCCCTAAAAGTCGTGATCCGTTTTGTGTTCTTAATTTGCAAATATACGGCCTACAGTATTTTCTTTGTTGATATGACATATTGTTTCCATTGTAAGGACCCGAATTAATGTTTTGCGTTTATAGCACAAAACAGCATAGACTATGTTTTCTGATCTCTTTCCGGCTTCTCATAGATTAAGCAACACAACACAGTTGTGTGTACATTTTGTTCAAGCTGGAGAAAATTCGAAGACTATATCTACACCAGAGTATTAATGTACATCAATATCCATTAACGGATGACCATCTGTCGCCCACTTCATCCCACTAAGGATTTGGAAAAACCGTCTTGCAACGTGCATTTCTCATAATAATGCAGCTATAATTTGTCCAACTAACTCTGCAGATTGCATTAAAGGTAGATTCGCACATCTGACATAATATTCTGAATTTCTCAGCGCTTTTACTGTCTCAAAATTATCTGTAACATCCTTACCAAATAATCAGTGTATAAAGAAAGAGAAGCGAAATGTCATTCAAGTGAGGAATTCATAGCACAAGAAGAAAAGCCCTCCTGGACGGGACTTGATCCGTACCCAAAACTGTTTCTGCCCCTTCCTACATGGTAGATGGTTTTGAGGTAATGATGACGTCAGAAGAGTCTTCGCAGCTCCACCGACGTCTGCCTGTTTATGTATTCTCTCTGTTTTACATACATGTAAGTTGTTATTAATCAGATTCAGAAGTTCAATGCCATCGTGCATATCTGGCCAAGCCCTCGCCATTTCTATTACCTTATCATGCTTGTCGCTTGCAAAGGAATTAAACTGTCTACAACGACGGCCTATCTAGTCTCGTGCTGATATCAATAACCATGCGCTCAGGCCTATTTTGACGTAAGAATTGGCCTCCAGGGGTGAAATGAGTTGGAGACGTTGGGATTTACAAAGTGTGGCTGCGGACTCCTTGCGTTGTTTAGAGCTCACATTGATGTAACAATGGATCAGTTTCCTTCAATGCAAAAAAACACAAAACAACCCTATCTCTCGAACAATGTTCTGGGCAAAAAGACCTTCTTACCGTTTCCTGCTAAATGATTTTGTAAATCTGAGAACCGGTCGTCAACACTTTATCATCCTCAGAAGTTTGTACTTGTCATGGCCATTCAACATTCTGTGTGATATCATTCGCAATTTTCTATCACTTTCAAAATGATGCCAATAACACTATAACATCGGCAACGTCTCGAAGATAGCAAAGATAAAGTTCAAAACCTCCTTTACGCAAGTTACCGACAACTGCCGGTGGTCGCATTTGGTGTTCTTTAAGCATACTAACTTCAGATATTGATTTACACTTTTCCTTAAGATGTAAGGTCCCAAAATTGGCATGATTCGTCTTAGTACATATAGAAACCTTGGGATGAAAGTTTGTTAATTGACATCCTGAAATAGATCTGCTATTAATATTGAAATTTACACTGGGAACAGAGTGAAATAATGCCTAGGGTACTTGAACATTTGAAGCGCCACTGAGCGGATTCACGAGAGATAATTTGAAGAATACGACGCGTTGCTGGCAAACACATTAATTTTTTTTTTTTTAAATCTCAAGATGCATTTCTTTGAATATCAGCATATTACGAAATTTACTACATTTGTGGGACGGTTCTATCAATCTTTAAGCGAAAACACGTTGTTGCCATTCGTTCTGACTGTGCGATGGGCAGAAAATAACAACGCAATAAACAAAATAGTAAGTGCAAATTTTAGTTCATCAGGAAACGGCATTATTGAATATATTCCAGCAAAGAAAACTGTTTGTGCTGTGGGGATAACGATGTAATTTATAATAAAATCTTACTTAAAAATCACCAGTACCTAAAGCATGAAATGATACAAACAAATTAGGAACCAGATACACGTTATGCTTTTAAGTAATTCAAATGTAAATTAATCTTATAAACTAATGACTTTACATAAGCCATAAAAACATATGGGTTACACCCAGTTTCATCTTTACAAAACAAAAATGTTGTTGTTATTGCCCCATTTGCGAACCAAACAATCTACTCTGGTTTCCCAGAGCTAAGCGGTCTCTTGGACACAGATAACATAATTAATGCATGACCAGTTGTATGAGTACTTCCTCCTTCCAGAAAGTTGTTTGTATCATATATAGATAATTTACTCCGAATCTGTTTATATTAAACTTACTAAAAGGGTGCAATGTTGATATAATTTGAATTGTGCAATGATAAATTACCCATTTCGTGTTAGTTACTCCTCCAGTAAAATGATTATTATTATTATCATTATTTATACAATGTTATTTGTTGATTTGTAAAAATCAATATTGAAAGAGTGTGAGGAATCTCAGTCTTACAGAGCTCAACCTTTATTTGCCCTTTCTATTTTTTTGACTGGGCATCGCAGTATGCTCGGGTAATTTGATGTGAAATAACAGCGAGGCACTCCCATAGCACAATGTTGTGTATATTTCATATTATATCATTTTAAGGTTCAAATACATTCATCACATTGTCGTTTGCCGTCAAAATTCTTCATAATACCAGCGTTGGACTGTAGAAATATTGATATAAAAATTTGCGAAATTCGCAAAGTAGTGGTCCGACATGATAGATGTCATTGAATTCAAATTTGCATAGTGTTCTATTTCGTTTTTCCTCTTTTTTTGTACCTGGGATGAGCCCTTAACAGCGTCCTGCTATAGTGCTAACTTCTCACGAGTTCAAGTTCAAGTTCAATTTTATTATAGGCCTTCAGCCAATTCGAATAAATACAATATTATGTGTTAACATCAAGATACTTCAACATCCACACACGTAAACGCACACACATAAATAAACGCACGTACGTTAATTCACATACAGAACACACACCCACACACACAAACCCATACTCACTCACACACCCACACCCACGCACACACTCACACATACGAAATCCCTTCGAAACCCTTTCCCCTATCTCTTCCGCACTCTGAGGCGATCGCTAACAGTCTCTCTTTCTCTCTCTCTCTCTCTCTCCCTCTCTCTCTCTCTCTCTCGTGAAAAGCAAGCACACACCAGAAGATGTTTATAAGACCAAGCTCTGATACCTTTGAAGTATTTTAAAACATAGTAGTGAAAATTTCGAAACTTCCTCTGATTTCATGAATTTAATGAAAGAAATGAATTTGTGCATACTTGGTTTGATGCATACTCTCTTTGGAAGGAGATTATTTCTAAAACTGGCAAACCTTGGACATTCAATAAACACATGATATTCATCTTCAATTACAGTGCATTCATCACACAGTCTATGCTCATATTCTATTTTCGGCATTTGCCACCTACCCCTTTCTATGATAAAGCTGTGGGACCCTAACCGAAATTTTATAAAATGCAACTCTTAGGTACTTTTCAGAAATTTCACTTAAGTATCTCTCACATTTGAAATCGGATTTAATATATTTATATCACGATATGAATTTGTGTTTTCTTGCAGGTCGCTGTGCTTACTGTGAAGAAAGCTGGCATGGACTTAGGTGGATGGACATGATGAAGTTTGCCTGCACCAATGCCACTTATGGTGGGTCATTATACTGACGTCTCAAATGGGTAAATAAAAGTGGGGCATTTGGTACGCCTTGGAGGTTCTTGGGGGCATAGTAGACAAAGTGACTTTCCGAAAAGCTGAAAAAAAGAAGCGCTCTATGAGAGATAGCTAGGAAACTCTCTTACTCGGAGGGCGAGGCAACAGAAGATACTGTATACTGTTCTGTTTTCTGTTGTATGAATGGGATATATACCACCGTATGGCTTTGAAAAAGGAAAATAAAAGTCCTATTTTCATATTCAAGATCTTCAGAGAAAGACATCCCCACTTAGCCCGTTGACATCCTGACATCTAAAGGGATGAGCTACACTTAGATCACGACTTCCAAATGCCCTCCTGCTGACATTGTTTCGACCATTTTACTTTTTTCTAAAATATGACGCAATACAATACGTATAGAGCAACACGTAATCCTTAGACAATACCATCACCATTGCACCAGATATCTCAGTTATCATATTCGCATTGACAGTGTTAAAATAGTTGTCGCTGCTCCAGTTGTCTGCCATTCTCAACAAAGTCTCATGTTTATCTCCCGCATAATCGTTTCTTTTGCCTTTCTTCAGTTCTGGAGGTCAAAGCACTTGACCGTGACCTTGAAAAGGCGGGCTTCGAGAGACTGTTGGGGCAGATCGTCAATGTCCACTCACAAAGTAAGTTTGATATTTTTCACACACATTTGTTGACAGACATGAGAAGTAGCGGGTGAGCGAGCAAAGGCAGATGCTCATGTAGGATAAGGTAAAGGGGAGAAAGTGTTAAAGATAGATAGATAGAAAGAAAGAAAGAAAGAAAGAAAGAAAGAAAGAAAGAAAGAAAGAAAGAAAGACAAAAGAAAGAAAGAAAGGGACTCCACCCCCTCGATCATTACTATACTCACAAATATTTTATCAAAACCGCTGATGTAAGCGGAAGTTGTCATCATGGGATTTTACTAAAATATATATTTTCCTGCTTGATGTTGCCAGGGGGTCGTCACGAGTTGAAAGAGGGAGACAAAGTGATCCTTCTGAAGAGAGCGTCTTGCTACTGCCCAAAAGTATCGCCAGGAGAAAACTATCTCATGATGTTGGCGGATCCGAAACGCTTCAAGGACTCAGATGGAAACCACATGTAAGAAAATGACATGGGTTTGTGTGAGGGAGAGGAGGGGGCGAG
>JAWQUT010000083.1:1219189-1236125 GCA_033807755.1 Ellobium chinense | reverse complement strand
TAATATTTCGTCACTTTATTTTACAAGTAGTCTATGTTCACCTAGCAATATCTGGGCTCTGGACCCTATGGACTCATGATGTTCTTGGATTCGTGTTATGGGACCTTTGGTAGAGGGCGTTGGATAATGGAGAGTTTGCGCATTAACGATAGGATCTCTTACCATTGTAAGAATTACATTAGCGCACCGGTGCTGAATGTACCCTTAGTAGCGTTAAACATACAGAGTTGCTACAATTTAATACGATGGTAAGAGGTCCCATCGTTTATGCACAACTTTTCAAATATCTTGGGACCTTCTTTCTTCCTTCCCTTAGTTAACCCAATCACACTTTGAGAGAGTCCAAGGATTTTGCCACATGTACATAAGTAAACTAAGGTAGCGATATGTAAACAAAGTATATATATACGTGATGTGTTATTTTCAGAGGGGTGACTGAATTTCAGTATAGATACCCGAAAGTGCACGGGGGTATCAGAGGGGTAGATAAATCAAGAAAAGCTGGGAACCCCTGCTCTGCTCAGTCGAATGGGATGGGCGTCAGTAGGAATAGCTGTAAATTTTATAAACAGAATAATTATATGTAGGCGCTTCATTCTCATATGATTGTCACTATGGCTAGATCTGACACTGGAGCTCATGTGTTCGTGCAAATATAATTATTGATTTCTAAAGTACTAATATATTAATCGTAAACTAGGCTTTTAACAAAGTAGTTGCTTATTTTTGTACTTTTACCAGTGAGTCCCATTCTATCGACCCTGAGACGTGAACTAATAAAGTAACTGCTGGCTAAGTCGTATAGTTGAACTTATTTACCAGATGAGTATTTTACCGTAAAGAAATGTTAAAATGTTTAAAGAACAGTTGGCCTTTTCCCTCCTATTTCGTGTCTCTACCAGAATTGTGATCCGCGTCAAATCTGTGTGAATACTTTTTTGTGTCAGGTCTAGACTACTAATATTTCTTAATAATGTTCTCGACAAATCTCATCGATACACACCTGCAGACTGCGACCCTCAGAGAACGAGTATAGATGATACAGGACGACGTTGACTGGGCGTGGACGACTCATTAGAAACAATCGAATTAAAACTTTGACAAAGAATGTAACTACCGTAAAAATGAAATTCAAAATATATTTTCTCGTCATCAGTGGACACGAAAACCATAAAATATGCTAAACCCACTCACAAGCTCGAAGTTTTGTTGTTGTTGTTGTTGTTGTTGTTGTTGTTGTTGTTGTTGTTGTTGTTGTTGTTCTTGTTATAATGATTTAGAATAATTTGGCCCGAACCTTTTTAGTCTTTAAATACTCTGCAAAGGAAATAACAAGTGGGCAGCACTGACCTATTTCAGTCACGTGACGACCTCGGCTAGGTGGAATGTTGCCAGATGGAAAACATTTTACTTTGTTTTTTTTTATAGAAAAGTTGTTTCTTTCATACACAAACAAAATTATTAAATTCAATAGTTTAGTAAACCAATTTGAGGTCAAGGCATGGTCACACTGCGTGATGTACCTATCGTGGCACTTAGGACAACCATGTCAGTTACTGGTATGACTATTTTACATTTTCTGCTGATTAAAAAAAAAAAGACTGCTCACCATGTCCCTTTTGCCCCAAACGTGGAACAGAGGGGGAGAGAACTGGGTGCTGTACTGCGGCGACTAGCACTGACATAGTTATGTATTTCATTTCTAATATTGTGTATTCATTTATTAAATGATGGGTTTTGTTCTGTGTGTGCATATTGTCATGGTGCAACACTGTATAATACTGTGAACCAATTTCTCTGAAGTCGCATTTTCTTTTCTTTTTTTTAATTCATGTGGACTACCCTGTTATATATGTCAACAAGGACAAACTTAGAATGAATAGCTGAGCTTTATTCTCACGTGATCAACTTTAACCTAGAACTTTGCGTGGGAGGCAAGTACAGATGAAGGGTTTCATGGCAAAACGCGTTATCCACCAATATGAATTTTTGGCTTATTCTACATACTTCGTGTAGCAGTAGGAGTATTTAGTATACATGTATATTTTCATTCCATAGAAGGACATTTGATCTATATTATTTAAGACTTAAATTTCGCCTTTCACATAAAAATATGCTTTGAATCTGGTCTGTTTTGCCACAACCCCCAAATGATATATAATGCCTTTTAATAATAATAATAATAATAATAATGCGGTTTATAAGTCTCATATCCAAGCTAATGCCCGCTCATGCGACTTCACACTATTATTACCCCAGCAGGCCTGATCACTCAAGGACTTTCTCGACTCCCTGGGGAGCATACAGTGCCGCTGCCATTTATAGGCGCTGATCACTAGCATTCTGACAATATCTTCCACTGCCTATAGCCAGGTACCCAATTTACAGACGGGTGGACTGAGGAAAATGTGAATGAAATGCTTTTCCAAGGCACTTACAACATGACCGTGGTCGGGAATCGAACCCAGGACCTTTTGATCTTGAGTCCAACGCCGTAACCATTAGGCCACACTGCTCCACAGTTTTGCCATGAAGCCCTTCAGATAGTCTACAGGCATTCACTTGTTGGAATCAGCCAGCCAAGACAAGCAGTCCTGATTTTACCATGACCTCTGAGAGAGACTCAAAAGCGTACCTGACTGAGTAATGTTTTTAGGTAGTGGTAAACAAGCGTTGTGATTGGACAACAGAGCTGCGAAGTAACTAAAAAAAAAAATGTGGGCGGCGTTGACCTAGTTTAGCCATATGGAAAATTATTGTTGGTTTATTATTTAGTATTTCGGAAGGATGGATGTTTACTCACATGGTTGAACTAGTTACGAAAATGGTGTCATTGTCAGGATGTCTGCTTTTAAAAGTAATTAGAGTTTATTGAAACAGTTGTTCACTTGGAAACATGATAAATAAATATTTTAATGAACTAATTTGAGTTCAAGGGTTGGTAAAACTGCGTTCCAGTCTAGATAGTAGCTGTGAAGCTAAGAGTGTTAGTGACTGAATGTGTAGTGATACTTCATATTCTTCAATGACGTCTATGATGCCCATCCCCATCGTCACGTGCCCAGGACAATACATCATGACTACTATACTACTTTGGATTTTGGTTGCAATTTTCCATGTCAAAAAAGAGCTGCAGCAAAGTTTTTTCATCAATGAGTATTCATTCAAAACTGATCTAGGAAACGTGAGTTTGGATCAGTTTGTCTTGAGCTTGCCTTGGTGTGCAGTTTTGCTGCAGCCCTTTTTGAATTTGACATGGAAGATTGAAGTAAAAATGCGAACTGGTGCCGTGGTCAAAGATATTATTTGTATTCGACTAGCCTCAACGTTTCCACATAAATTTAAGTCAGCCTTTTCAATTTTTTTGACGTTTTTTTTCTTGGGTTTTTTCCCCTCTCCTTTGGAAAAAGTGGCTGTGGTTTTGGCATTGCTGACCATGATGATGATGATGTGGGTTTCCTAATCGATGATGATGATAATGATGATGACGATGATTATGATTATGATAATAATGGTGGTGGTGGATGTGGTAGTCATTTAAGTAGTAGTGGTAGTGATTATGATATGAAGATCGTAATGATGGTAGTGGTTGTGGTGATGGTGGTGCTGGTGCTGGTGATGATGACGACGACGACGATGATAATGAAACTTCTTAGTCACATGTTTCTCGTCGCACTCAGAGAGGTCAGACAGAGAGCTACACAGCAACCATTAATATTCCACCTTAACCCTTTAGTGCCCAGCCCTATTTACAATGGCACAAAAAGTCCGTTTTTAGATCACTTCTGGATCCACTATGCTGGAACAAGCATCAAAATGATGATGATGATAATAATAATAATAATAATAATAATAATAATAATAATAATGCGGTTTATAGGTCTCATATCCAGGCTAATGCCCGCTCATGCGACTTCACACTATTATGGTGGGGTGATGATCTTAGTTTGCTTTTTCTTTGTTCCACGAAATGTATCAGATCTGATACGCTGGGCACTAGAGGGTTAACCCTTGTACCCTTCCCATTCAGTCATGCCCCAAAACAAGGCACACGTTTTCGACAAAAATATATTATTTATAAATGTATTGTGCACAAAGAATGTGTTATTTGAAGTAATTACCATTTCTATAAAATAAAATTCTGCCAAATGAAGGTTGTGTTTTAATAACCCCTTTTCATAAAATAGAAATATATCTCCTATAAACTCGTTGTCTTTGTTTCCTTTCAAATATGGGACAGGGGCATGTTTACACTAGATTCTTTATAAAAAATTTGCCGCAAAAGTACAATACAATTTACTGTAATTCCAGTTTTAATAATTAATGTAAAATAGTAAAAATGATAATACTCACTACTATTGTGTGACTTATATGTATCGTCCAGACAATGCGCGCTCACGTGACTTTACATGCTATTATTACTTTGGCAGACCAGATCACTTCATAACTCTCGCAACTCCCTGCGGAGCATACAAGTTATAAGCTCTGATCATGGCAGTTTTGGGTAATTAATCGCGTTTTTTTTTTTTATATTCGCAGCTGTTTTCAATGTTGATAATTGCCATTTACTCAGTTGCACCATTTACTCAAATTAGGCAGGAGACATGCGTTTAATACTGAATTTAATTTTTATGGCGGCTCAGGCACAAATTTTATTATTTTTATTTTTTTTTTTGCATGAGAAAAACCTAAAACATAGTCTAGATTTTTGACGAAAATGATTTTTTTGAAAATATATGATTCAAATTTCTTTTGTGATTATGAACATTTGATAATAGGCTACATCTCTTAAGATCTTCAAAAATGTCTTTGTGAAATTTTATCACGTCGACGGTGATATTAAACAGCTGAGCCATGCCCTCATTTACGCTGGTCCCGGGTGTGGACATTATAATATAAACAAGAATCCGGACACGTTATGGATAACATGGTCGTCAAGATCCATCAGTGACCAGTGGACGGAGGCTTAGCATGGGGTCGGTACCTCACCTGGTCTCTCAGGGGCGTTTCTTAAAATTTTGATTTCTTTGCTATCATGGGACAAAAATGCAGTATGGCTTCAAGACCCCGTATTTCATGTAAAAAATAAAGACCGATATTAAAAATGTCTGGCGCTGAGTCAGATATGAAACTTAACCCCTTCCCCTCCCCCCCCCCAAAAAAAAACCATTAAAAAACCCACTGTATTTACACCGATTGCTTTATAATGTCATACAGTATTATACAGCTAATTAATATTACACATAAATATTGAACAATATACATATATGTATATAAATACACAAATGAAATCCATGACAAAGTTATTACAAGTCGCCTTGGTACAGAAATGAATTGTTCAGTAATTCATACGATATACTTCGCTGATTAAAAATGTAGACTTTACATTTTATGGTAGTATACTGCATTCGGCGTGGCGCAGTATATAACCACAGGCTCTGTTCATGAGACACAATAGTCAAGAGTTCCAGACTTCACAGGACATGGGTCAAAGATATTTGAAAAAAAAAAAAAAGCAAGGAATGGATTTATACAAAAGAGGACAAAATATCAATTACCGAACTGACGCAAATATTAAATCAGTGTCGTTTATCTTCAGTTCACAAGAGAAATTGCTGCGAAATTTCATAAAGTACACATACATATTTTTATAAGATAAGATAAGATAAGATAAACTTTATTTATCCTTTCACAGAAAATTTGTCTCGGACAAGTGCACATACATAGGCAAGAGCACACAGATATAGATACACACATAATAAGTAAATTAATATAGACACACACAGATGCACACACATGCATGCATACATACGCGCGCGCACCCGCACTCTCTCTCTCTCTCTCTCTCTCTCTCTCTCTCTCACACACACACACACACAACACTCACACACACTTCACAGACTGCTAGACCTGAGCCTTCCTGATGCCAAAGGCACGAATGACCTACGATATCTTTCAGTTGTTGGTGGTGGTTGTAAAATTTTTTTACTTCTTTCATATCTTTTAAATCCATCAAATAAAATATGGGTTGGGTCGTTTAAGATAGTTTGTGCTTTTGAGTGTAAATTTTTATCAAGCAGCTCATCTACATATTGTAAATCGCATTTTATAACTGTCTCTGCTTTGCGAATTATTTTGTTTAATATTTATTTTTATTTTATGACGAGATGACAGCGCCAAATATGTCTACATAACCGTCCTATCCTCATTGTAATCGTTTGTCCAAAGGCATTACATGGAATTATGGCAGCAAAAACTCAGGTCATAGTACAGTAAACTTTAGGTTGGTTGTTAACAAAAGAATGGACTGATCATCCATGGGAACTCCCTCTTCCTCTCTTAGCACATGCATGCCATGATATCGTATGGCGCCGCTCCTGACACCACTGAAATATAAAAATTGAAGGCGACCCAAAGTTGAGACAGTAGCGTAAGAGACTTATTTTATAACAGAGGGTCTCGTTGTATAGATACTGTATCACATAACATAGATATACCAAGGCTGTTAGGAATACCTACAAACAGGTTTGGAGCACTCACCTCTCCACCTCAACAAGATGAGGCTCAGGTAATTTTTGCGAAGCTTGATTTGCGGTTGAGGTATTATACACACACGATTTTACTGCAATTCTACATCTAAATTCTTTTACTGCTTACAGACTCCAAGACTTCTAAATGCATTGACTTGAAATTTGACTTAAATAATTTTGGGATAAAAGCCACTGTTCCAACCTACAAAAATACAACAGCTCTAGAGGACGCCCAGTAATCCTAAAAATGCGAAAATAATTGAAACGCAAAATCGTTAGGGCGTTTCCGAGAAGTACACTTATTATTAAAACAACAAACAAATAAACAATTAAACAAAAAACAAACAGACAAAAACTAGACAAGACACAGAAAACACATCAGGGAAGCCTTTCACTAGATAGTCTTTGAACCTACTGTATGTTCTGCATTATAAACTGGTCTAAAGACCAATTTCAAATTACGAGCTCTCTGGTTGTTGTACGGAAAGTATTACCAGGTCAATCTATCATTGCTCGTGGTGTCGGTGGATGTCTATGAAAGTTAAAACTTTGATTATTATATATTGCAAGATAAGGAAGGAAATATGCAGCATTTGAAAAATGTTTGCAAAAAAAGACTAAAACTGGATGTTACAAATTTTGCCTTCCCAACACGCCGCGAAAATTTCCTCCAAAATAACGAAAAGATACTCTGTTTTACTTTTATTCATATCACCCACCACTGCCTCTCCCTAGCTCATATTAGCATCCAGGATCATTACCATAACGGACGGTCAAAGGCGCGGATCAGCAGCGAGGATGATGATAAAACCAACAGAATATTTGCGACCTTGAAACGATGTCAGTACCGTTGCTGAAATTATGATATTATCCACCCTGTTTAACATCACATGTTCTGGCAAATAAATTCTCAGGATCTCTGACAGCACTGATCTAATTTTTCTAAAATTTTATCTGTGGTACTCACTCGCACAGCTGCATGTGACTAACCTTGTAGGGCTTTTTTTTGTTTTTTTTTAACACTCAAATGACAAGCGAAACATAGTTTTCTATCGTAACAATCTGCATTAATAAAAAAACTTCCCAACAAGGCCAAACAACCGCAAGCGGCCTATTAGTTCAAGGCCATACTGCAAAATATTGCTGCACATAACAGACAAAATGTGTTATCATTGGGGATAATTACTGGTTTCTCTTTTAATCCCCACAAGGCCGAGGTTTGTTGTAAATAATAATTAACTTTCCTTTAATTCATTGCATTATATAGTTGTCGTTTAAGAGTTGCACTTGGTTACCCAAAGTAATAATAATATATTTGGCCTCAGTTTCGTTAATATTTATCGCCGGTGTTGACGTTGAGCAAGATGACAACTTTTCCACTCTTGCGGAATGTTTGTTCTTCCTACTCTTAAAATAGCTATTGAGATTGAATGATATATTGAGCCGCATCCGTGTGAGATTGAAATAGGGGTAGACTGTTCAAATACTTCACATGATTTATGCGAATGTTTAAAAAATATTTTCGTGGATGTTGTTTGAACATCTGTTTCTATTTAATGTAATAAAGATCGAATGACATTGGACGGAAAACGTGAACGGAAGAAAGATGTAGCTTATGTTTCCAACTTTGAAGAAACAGCAGGTCTTTTTCGATAGATAATATACTTGAACCAGATTTTGTATACTTTGTTTGGAAGCACTCTGGGCGTTTTCTAGAATGCCTTGATAACCCTGGCAATAGAAACATAATTTCCATAAGACAATGAAAATCAAAACGCCACTTTGATTTTATAAGTGTGATTGACTGCCGTTATTTTGAAATAGACTTGTTTGCTTTCTTTTGCTGACACAAGGATTCTCATTTCTGGGATCATCTGTCAGTACAGAAACGAGGAAATGGCCTTCTCTTATATCGTCTGATAGGCAAAAACAAGGTTTAATACTGATTAGCATTCCAGTTATCGCAGTTTTTCCGTGACCGGTGGCAAAAGAATAAACAAATGGAGTTAAAATTCTGATCCGATGAAAAAGTGACTTTAGAATACCGAAACAAATTAACGATCCATGAAGCAAAGTCTTGTTTACTGTATTGTAATTCATATAAAGATAACATATAAGACAAAATAACAAACAAGGAAAACAGGATTAAACAACAACAACAACAACAACAACAACAACAACAACTTTAAGAAGATCTTACCTAGGAAAGATACGAAGGTTAAGCGTGTGATTTCTAAACTGAGACTAATCCAAACAATATGAAAAACTAGCTTGGGAATTTGGGAGGACCAGGTTTTACCCGTAAAATACTTCATTGCCCGGTAGTAAAAACGCCAATTCCACGGATCAGTTCACAAGTTGCAGTATATAATGTGACACTTTATCAGGATAAAATTCGACATAGAACAAAAAATAGAGATCAACATGTCCTTTGCAATCAGTTTCTGAATAATGTGTCCGTCGGATCCGAACATGACTGAGCTTTGGCTCTGGTCAGACATTGAGCCCTTGATGGCGTAAAAACCGTAGGAATTCGGGATGAACAAAATCTCAAGCTGGAGGAACACTCAGAGTCCTCAGAGGCTATCATTGAGAATTCATAATTCTGTGACATCTATTTCATCGCAGTTCCTTGGAAATTTGTAAAATGTTGCAATTTAAAGTAATTATCCTGTAAATTTTAGCCTATTTCGGAAAATTGCAGCATTCTGTCATCAGGAAAATGTTGCAAGCAAAATGTTGCAATTCAACGTAATTATCCTGTGAATTTTAGCCTATTATGGAAAATTGCAGCATTCTGTCATCAGGAAAATGTTGCAAACAGGCAGAATGCAAATAACCTGTGTCGACAATATGGCTGAATATCCCAGGTGGGTAAGACAGCAGCTAAGAAAATTATTTATTTTGTTAATTATAAAGTTTCAGTAAAGTTTTGCCAGTGAAGTCCTCAGTGAAGAGAAATAGTAACTATGTAATTAACGGCATAGAACCATTGTCAGCCCAAGGAGAAATAGAAGATGAATTTACTTGAAGATTTGACTGAAATAACTCAACAGATTTAAGTTTATAGTCCATTATGAAATCCAAAGCTCCTCGATCATTCTGGAAGACCTCCATCCTATGGGAATGAACTGACTTTTTTCGTATTAGAAGCTTTTTAAAAAAGATGACCACTCGTCAAGTGACCCAATAATCTTAAAGCAAATACTTCTTGGCAACCGTTGTGTTTTGTGTTTTGAGTGTCAGGGACAATATTCTTCATCCGACGTTTCCTCTGCAGGTTTCACTGAAATAAAATATATGCCATAGATTTGCCACACCGCTTAAACATATACAAATGCATTTTCCACCATAGCTTCGCAATGGCCTTGAAGATAATATGCTGCAAGAAAGAAGAGTCAACAGTGGGCACTTAAAAGTCATGTCTCAGATGTGGCTGAGTCCTTTAGTGTATCAGGAAGTTGAAGGGCCGAA
The DNA here is from genome assembly GCA_033807755.1 of Ellobium chinense. NCBI lineage: Eukaryota > Metazoa > Mollusca > Gastropoda > Ellobiida > Ellobiidae > Ellobium > Ellobium chinense. The sequence continues at coordinate 1,226,121 of JAWQUT010000083.1, read as the reverse complement.
ACACTTGCCAGACAGGAACATCTTCCTCTGAATATCTTCTGTGACCTCCATCTCCGAATAAGAGAGTTTCTTTTCTACATCTATCAGCTTTTTATCGGAATTTCCATCAAAAAGTACGTGCTTTGCAGATATTGATGTTAATAAGAATAATATCCCCAACAAGTTTAGATCTAACCTTGAAACCCAAGTTTGTTTGAAGAGATTGATAGTTGTGATTATGTATCGTGTATTAAAAATTCGTGCATTAAGGAACAGGACTTTAACAATAACATTTCTAGTTTTATTTGTTCTGTTTCCTATGTGCAGATGATTACATTCGATAAATTGAGACCCCTGCTAAAAGCTTCATGACTGTGGCTGGTGAAGGCAAATATAAGAATTTTGATATTGTCAGAGACAACAGTGCAACACTTTTAAGTGCATTTCTGTTTAGTTAGCTTCTTCACAGCTGCAAAGTGAGATGACAATTTCATAGAAAAAAATCGATTATTTGAATGAAAACTGAATCTCAACCTAATGAAAGGCATGGATCTTCTTCAATGCTATGAGGAAGGTTATACACCTAATTTTTGTTAATAAATCCGACAGCCATCAGTGCACAGTAATGGTTAACATTGAGGCGGATTGCCACACAAGATAAATTGGTTTACATTACTGGTAAATTAATGCAGCATTAGTGAAACCCGACAGTGTGATTACATTTGTCAAGACATGACAAAATTGGAAACTTGCGGTTTAAGACAAACTTTAATTAAAAAAAAAAACAGAAAAATACAGAATTTTATATTTGCATGTACATTTTGCAAAATGGTCACTCTCATTCAATATTTTTGTCCTAGAGACTTTTTCTAAGTTTGAGAAATTTAGCGTTCTAATCTTGCTGCCTACGGCAAAATAATGAGGTACATATGTTTAGATTAAAAAATCAGACACACAATAGCGAAACGAAAATCTACTTTTCATTTTATATTTAAAAAGTTGAATGGGAGATCATAGCAGTATAATCAACTCTTATCGTAACTAACTAACTAACTAACTAACTAACTAACTAACTAACTAACTAACTAACTAACTAACTGACTGACTGACTGACTGATTGACTAACTATATTAATAAAATTATAAATAAATAAGTAGATAAATAAATAAATAAATAAGGCTTACGCGAAGCTATTATGGACTTGGCGAATATGACATCTTCCACGCCAACACATTCATATACCCAAACCAAAAAAAACAAAGAAAAATCATAAAATGCTATAGTCTAAGACTTTAAGCATCATGGACACTTAAGACAGTCTAGTTATTCATCGAAGAAATAAACATTCCAACCAACTGCAAGACAAAAATCATGACCTGGAACAAACACTGTTATGGTGTGCATAGCTGAAAATGAGACCTTGCTTATCCGTTTTGGTCAATCATGAACTTTTCCTTTTAGTCAGCAGTTTCATTAGTTATGTTTCTACAGTAACAACAATGTTGAGAAGCGTGGCAGAATAGAAACATAATGGGCTCAGGATCTACAGGTCGTGCATTCGATTCCCCACCAAGTTTGCGTCGTAAGGGCCTCGGGAAAACATTCTGTTTACGTTTTCATCGATGGATCAGCTGCTCTCCAAGAAGTTGAGAAAGTCCTAGGATGACCAAACCTGCAAGGGTAATAATAGCGTGAAATGGCGCGAACGGGTATTAGCCTGGATACCAGCTTTATAAATTACATTATTTTAAATATTATTATTATTATTACTATTCACAACACAATGTTTTGAATTTCTGTGGAAAATAAATGACTGTTAAGGGTTTCCTCTTGTGCGTCTATTGCGTCATTTGGAAGTAAGATTACCAGTATTAATGTCAAGGCCGATGGAGATTGGAGTACTCTCTGTTTCAAAAATGTTTTCTTTTCTTCGTCAGTCTGTTCGTCCTCGCTTCCCTCTTCTGTCACTCACTGGCGTACATGGAATACCAGGCACAGATACCTAACGGTGCTCATGTTCCACATCCTTGCAAGGTAACTATTAAGAGTTTGCGCATTGACGATGGGATATCCTATCTTCGTAAGAATTACAGTAACTCTGCATGTTGAGCGCTACTCAGCACCAAGGCAGTAACTGTGGTAACAAAGATCGCATCGTCAATGTGCAAGATCTCTTTTATTTCAAGATAAAAATAAATAAATTCACTTTACATATGATTTTTATTCGAGTGTATCTATTTGCGATCCGTAACAGAAAAGGAACTGCTGTGTTAAAACTGTTTATTTTTTATAAAGTTTGTCTCAATGTCTTTGAAGTTTCATAGAGAATCGATGCAAAATGTAGTCTGTTGTGGGTAAACCCCAAGACCGCCCAGTTCAGTGCTACTCTGAAATTCTGAAGGTTGTACCAACAAGAAACCTGAGCAAACAGGCTAGTCACTATTTAGCGCAGCTTACGTCGGTGTTTATATAGTAATTATTTTATTTACTGAATAATTTCAAAAAAAAAAAAAAGGTTTTAGCCAATGAGGTATAGTGTCAAAATAAGTGGATGGAATTTTCCTGTAATAGGTTAGTGTGACCCGAAGTGGTATACGATTAGCATCTTGGAGAACTTGCGCATTAACGATGGGATCTCTCACCATCGTAATAATTACACTTACTCTGCACGCTGAACGGCCCTGAGGGTGTATTCAGCGCAGCTGCACCAATGTAAAGCCGACGATGATAAGAGATCCCATCGTTACTGCGCGAACTCTGAAATGTCTGTCACGTTCGCTTTAAGTTTTTAATTGAATCAGTGAGACATTAACAAGGTTAACCGACTTTACCATGGAGAGATTGAAAGTGAATTCACATCCATCACATCGTAACGCTTATTCCACGTTCGCCCAACTCATATTTTTGATGATTTGAATAGTTTATATTGCTGCGATCTTCCATTTAACTTCTTTTTTCTTCACAACAAATGTAGAGTTTTGACTTGTTATCATATCCCAATGCAACGAGCTAAACCGCATGTGCCTCATTGTTTTGCATTGAGCAAGTGGTTGAAAGAGTTACATTTTTAACCTCAAAAACTGACTTAAGCAAAATAAGTGGAACGAGCGTGACGATATTTCATCTTGTATCGTTTTTTTCTTTTCATGATTATATCCGTACCAAGCCAGGAGTGAAATCTTATAAGGACAATAAAGGGTTGTGTCAAGAGCAATAAAAACTCCTAAAACAAGAGATAGAGCTGTTAAGGATATCAAAACAGAGCCTACAACTTTGAGGAAAATATGAAGGGCTTCATGACAAAACGCATTATATACCATTCGGGGGTTGTGGCAAAACAGACCAGATTCAAAGCATATTTTTATGTGAAGGGCGAAATTTAAGTCTTAAATAATATAGATCAAATGTCCGTCTATGGAATGGAAATTGATTTTAAAAAATGTATACATGTATACTAAATACTCCTACTGCTACATGAAGTATATAGAATAAGCTAAAAATTCATATTGGTGGATAACGCGTTTCGCCATGAAACCCTTCATATTCTCTTTCAAATTTTGTATGATTATCTTAATATTATAGGTCATGGCCATTCCAAATCTAATCGTATCACAAATTTCAATATATTTTGGTAAGCACGGTAGTGTAAGCGGAACTCAAATTTGCACTAAAACATAAAAATCTCTGTCGATTCAAGACAGGTCAAGATCAAATCTATTTTGACTTGCACCGCGATACATGATTGCATTGAACAAAAATCAGTGCGAAAACAAATCTAATGAGTTGACACTTTAAACATACTTTGCCATAGGCAGGCATGGTCTTTTGACGTCCATGCAGTGACAAAACACCGTATGATGCTGAAATCATATTTGCTGTTATAGGGTGTTTCGTCGTAGCTTGGCAGCATCCGTGGTATAAGCATTAAAGATCTTTTCAAGCAGGGATTTCCAGCTTTTTAAGACTTTGTACCCTGAAACCATCTGAAAACTTGAGAACAATAATATTAGCTTTTGCTTCTTTAATTAGAGCAGTGACTGAATGTATTCATAGTTAGGAGTAAAATAAGGCTAGCTGAGCATGTTGCATCACGGACTATGCCTTTCATAATTAGGTATTTTCAGCTCCATCACGTGACCTAGGAAATATTGCTCACACGTTGGTTTGTTTACATGCTCTGCTCATGTATGATTACTTGTCATTAACAAAATGTCGTAACAATCCCCAGATCACGCGGTGTAACTGACCCGTCTGAAAATACCTCATTCAGCCCATTCACGTTTTATAAAACTCTGAATTTTCTTGTGCTTCATGTAGTTTATTATTTCATTTAGTTGAAACTGATCTATTTAAGGGAAAAAAAAACAACAATGAAATGCAAAGAAAGTTATCCTACGAAATACAAAGATAGTTATCATATGATGTGCAAAGATAGTTATCTTAAGAATAAACGTGTATGTGCCACATTATGTCACACATACAGAAGAATGGCCAAGGCAAACAGATGAAAAGAGGGGGAAAAAGGCACCAAAGAACAAAAACATCTCAAACATTTTAATTTTTCTATAAGTAATTTCTCTGACAGTACTGATATACAGTACTTTCTCTGAAAGACATTCTCAGATTTTAAAGAATTTCTGAAGAATGGCATCCTAGTTAATTATACCGCACGCACTAATTTCAGTCTTAATTTAAGGGTAGTTGGTTGATGGTTTGGTCCCTGCGGCGTTGCAAAAGGGACCGTCGTTGTATTCTGATAGCGGTCCTTGGTGAAGGAGGTATTAAGGTAACGTGTTTGGTTGGTGCACGCCAGTCACAGTGAGTAAAGGGTGCACACCTACTAGAGGTTTGTCTTTACCGATCACCAAAAGAGAAAACTCGTCAGCATGGCAGCAACCATCTACGGTTTTACATTTGTTAGTGGAACTTCTAATCAGCGATCTTTTGTCGGAGGATGATGTGGGAAGAATCAACGGCGATATGTATGCTAATGAAGGAGGCAAAGATATAAGTAAAACAAACATCACTTGCAAGTCAGTGCGTCATTTTCTGTCGCCTCCGGGTTAGTTACAGCCATCTTGGCTTTCCTAGACACTATTATTTTCGTGGCTAAGATAGGGATATGGCTTGCCTTTAAGTCAGATTGCAGGGACCAAGCGAACGCAGCCCTATTCTTATGTAATCAAAAGCAAGGAGAAAAAACTGCAAGTATAGACGTTGGTTATGCTAGCTGCGACGGATGCCACATTATGCACATATTACCGCTTTTCTTTTACAACGTCCCATGGCTAATTATTTATGCAAGTTATTATATAAGTTTTGTGGAACTAGACTGTACAAAACCCAGAGGGCCAGAATGATATTTGAAGAGAACGAACAATTCCTTAGGCTGACGTCTAAAAATGAATACTGAAGCGCAGAACAGCCACGCGACTTCGTAAACCCAGTCCCCAAAGAGATGTATGACCGCCGGGCAAATGACTTCCGTCCGATGAAATACTAGGCTAGTGGAGAATTTAGATCTACAGTTATTTAGATTTTGGTTATTTGTTGCAGCGTTGTTTTAGGTGGACCTTGGTAACAGCATCAGTTCTGTTTGTTAAACAGATAACGACCACGTTATAGAACAATCATAAACATCCTGTTTGATTTTCAACTTATTATATTATGCTTCTAGATTGTAAAGTAGTCATCTGAGGACAGAGGCATAGCGAGGATTTTGTTTTCTTTTTGTAATCTAGCATTTATATTCTGGTGGGTTTTTTTTTAAATTTTGATGGAGTCCATTTGGCTTTTGAAAGGTCACAAATTTGTTATTTGGCTCCAAAAGAGCCACTAGCAACCCCCGTACGGTCTAGACCAACAATCTTTCGACGCCGAAAGAAAACAATTAATCTGGAAGTCGTGGATGGAAATGATCTTGCATGACAAGAAACAAACAAATATCTTCAGTACAGTGGGCAAGCAAAACTTTATTTCTAATTATTGACCACGATGCGTTTGGATGTATTGCAATGCATTGGATGCATATGTGAGCGTTGAGTCTATGATACAGTGTACAGGCTGTCAGATTATCGGGGATGAAAACTAACTAACGTTGACAAAATTGTATCGCCAATGCTTGAAAATGACTCGTAGATGAAATAGTACGGAAGTAATGTTTGAATATATTGGAAAACATTGAAGATTAATTAGATTGTTTTAGACAAATAGATATCATGATGGTTACTATAGATTTTGAAATATTGTAGATGATGGTCATACAGACGTTACTAATGCTCGTGGTGGTTTTATAAGTAGATTACGTCTGTTCACATCGAAGGTTCTATCGTAGTAATCCAGTGGAAAAACATTTACATTTCTGAAGGCCTTTCGATGCAACCTGCGCATCATCGTCAGCCTTAATGAGAGCTTTGGTCTTTCGCGCCGGATTTGAGTTGTGTTTTGTTCTGTTGTTGTATGTATCTCTTGTTAGTGAACACTACTCCGGCTCTTGGGATGTCATGGTGGCCCCCATTCAGACTTGTTGTTTATGAGATGGGGTGTGGTGTCTATTTGTAGCGCCTCGTTGAGTTGCCGTTTAAGTGTTTTTCCATTGGATTACTACGATAGAACCCTCGATGTGTACAGATGTAATCTACTTATAACACTACCATGAGTATTATAGATTTAGATATTACATGGGCGCTACGCCCCTGTTTGAGGGGCGGTTTCACGGCTGTGCAATCAGAGCAAAATGGCTGCTTTGGCTTTCTGGAAGACGAATGTTCCTTCTGTACAATATAATATTTTGTGGCGCAACGTGCTGAATGTAGAAATAGAGATCAGAGTATCTATCTAACGTCTGGAAAATATTTTGTGTCAGGAGAGTCTAATTCGTCTTTCTCGCTAAGCGCACGATTCAGATCAGAAAATAACAAAAGCCAGCTCCCCCCCCACTCCCCCACCCTAAC
>JAWQUT010000083.1:1197665-1217784 GCA_033807755.1 Ellobium chinense | reverse complement strand
AAGGGTCTTGCCGCTCTTGCGCAAAAAGAAAATAATAATAATCATCACTACAGCCGGTAGTCTAGATTCCCCTCAGATTACTTGCCACCTTTTTAGGAATAGTTTCTCTTGTGACACAGCCTTAGATACAATACACTGTGCATATAATTATGGAAGCGCCGAATATGTGAGACAGTGGAGGGGCCTTCAGCTTATCAGAGAGTAAAACTGGTTAACCACGACAAAGTCGTAATTTCAATGTGTGTATATGGCCTGTGGGTGAAATAATCTAAGTGTGATGTTCGAATATTTTACAAAACATTTCAGATTAGTTACATTATTTTGGGTAAATGCGACACTATATCGGTAATCTTAAATGTATAGATTACATGGACGCTATGCACTTGTTTCTGAGAATATTGATTGTTCACTTCGTATGACTGAGTTCGTTTCTAGAAGGGCCTGTTTACTTAACGTGGTTAAATGAGTTTGACTCTTATAAATCTACAGGCGCATGGATAAGGTCGTTGTTAGCTTTGGAGACTGATCTTATATTAGAAGAATTATTCTGCTTTTAGAAAAATATTCCGATTAACGAGAATTGTGATTAAGCTGGCTTTGGTACGGCAGTATCATCTGTAAAAACAAAAATCCTACAAGCGTGCAAAGAAATTTGGTAAGAAAAGACGTTTAAAAGAAGGAGAGAGAGGGAGAGAGAGAGAGAGAGAGAGAAGAAAAGAGAGAGAGAGAGAGAGAGAGAGAGAGAGAGAGAGAGAGAAACCGTGACTATTTTCATCACACCAGTAAAAGATTTAATGTAAATTAAATAAAATTTTATCAGCAGCAACACAAACCACTGGAATATCAACCAGTAAAATTTCATTAACATATTATTATTATATGCACTACTTTTTAAGATATATCAAATTATAGAAAGACGCTGCAAATCGAAATGTTCCCAAATTTTGCTTCAAAATGCGCAACATCTATCTAGGTTTCAACAATGGAGAGAAACTAATTATTGTCAATTTTAAGATAGTGCATTGTAAATTGCGGATTTAAAAAAAAAATAGTGGGTTTTTTTCTGATACTCTAAAATAGACAGCAGTCAACTTGGTACAGCTCCATGCAATATACTCTGAAAACCCTTGATGTACAATAAACAGCAGAAACTGCACATTTACACAATAAACAATATATAGAATAGACATAACGACCTTGCCTTGCCCCGGCTAGCAAAGAACAGTTAGTGCTGGAAGGCCACAGTTTGCTTGTATACACAATACACATTTTTCAAACCCTATTCGTGATATTGAAAATAGAACAATTCATGATTACGTTAATGAACGTATTTCCAGTAAAATTATTGTTATCTTAGTCATTTTGGTTTGAAAGACTAGACTAGCATATTGCTAAAAATGCCATAACTTTCTGTCTCCTGGGAATGAACAAAGAAGAAGAGTGGGGTATAGAGGTGGAGAGACTTATGAACTTAAAAGTTAAGTTCAAATTATTCCTTTTTAAACGAAACAAAATTTATATTTAACCCATAATGCGTGCCCATTACTCTTAGTTGTTAGTCAAAAGAGACATCCAATGGATGAATTATTACTTAGTACTATAATATAGGCCTATAGAAGCGTTGTATTTCGAGAGTTTCTATGCCATAACTGTCAGACACACGCTAACGAGAGTGAATATTATTAAGTATTATTATTCTTGACGAGACAGCACACCACACAGCCAACACGTTCGTTTTGACTATTTTTAAAGCAACAACTGGCTTTTATCTGATATTGCCTAAAAGGGCCTGATACTATGCGTTCTTATAATATATGATAGTCCCTGCTATTGCCAAACATTATCTGACATTACCTAGCTGCCACAGAACTAGCCTGTGGGCCATGGGAGAGGAATCTCCTATCTCATTATTTTGGTTCCTGTTAAAATTGAAAAAAAAATGGTCTTATACTGAGATACGTTTAGGTTGATCGCCTCGACCAAATCGTGCTGCAGCACAAAACAGTTTTAATGAAACCACTGAAGTATTAAAAGAACATAATTAAATAGCTGAGCATTTTACAAAACATTTAGCATTGTTCAATCGTTTTAAGACACATAAGATAACATATTATTGGTCATCTCAGATTCAGAGATTACATAGATGCTGTGTTCCTGTTTTGAGCTCAGTTTATATCAGGACGTCAGCTGACCGAGGGATTTTTTAAAGTTTGAATAAGGTTTATTAGGGAAAGGCCCAAATCACAAAGTGATATATAGACATATATAATTACAAATAATCGCAATGATTAAACATCAAACAAATAGCCATTAAGCAAATAAATCAAGAAATCAGTGAATCAGTCAGCATATCAGTCAATCGATCGTTCGATCCACTTCACTTTCATGCCATCAAATGTTAAAATCTCGAAATTTGACATACCACCCATTTTAGTGCATTCTAAAGGTATGAAGATGCCAATGTTGTTTTTTTTCTCATTGTCGGCTATATTAGGTTTTACACCTCTCATTAACTTATCCAGGGATCCCAAGCCAAAGTACTATCTAAACATATTGTTTAGCTCTTCCTCCAAGTTTTGACACAAAGAAAAATGCCCCTAAACCTATTAGCTTTTGAGAACTTAGGCAGTGAAGCAGGCTACCTAATATTTTAGGCCTTTTTACTCAGTAAACAGGATAACCCTACCCACCTAGCAACAACCACAAATTGTATATTTGAGTGGCGAAACCTCACCTATTCTGAGTCTACAAATTTATTTGCACCTATCTAACCCTTTGAAATTAAAATCCAAGCCCTTTCCACCTTCCCATGGCCAGTTTTCTGATTTTATAGGGACTATTTAAAATTGCATATTTCTATGCCAGGTGCTATTGGCATCTTCATACCTAAAACACAAGGAACATGTCTCCAGGAAAAGGTGGGCAGGAACATGGAGATTTCAAACTGCATAGATCTAGGTGGTGTCATTGTAAAATATGTGAGCGTCAAGCCAAACGTCCCTTTAGCTAAAAAAGAACAACCACTGGGTACATGAACACTTTCAAGAGAAGGAAGGTCATTGAGAAAATTGGGATAGAAACGGTGGCATATCAAATTACAGAGGCTTATGTGGCCTCGTTACAAAATAAGCAGGCAATGTAATGAAAACGTCTCCTTAGCATTATAATATCAATATCATCATTATTATTATTATCGTCATTATTATTACCGCTATGATTATCATTACATTATTATTGTTCTTTTGTTCTTTTTTTTCTTGTCTTTATTGTTATTATTATAAGTATATTTCTTATATTTCTTGTTAGTCTATTGCTGCTGTAGTAGTAGCAGTAGTATATTATTATTATTATTATTATTGTTGTTGTTGTTGTTGTTGTTGTTACTATTATATTTACATTATTATTGTTCATTTTTTGTCTTTATTGCTACTATTATAAGTGTTATTTCTTATCGTTCTTGTTAGTTACTTGCTATATTATTATTATTATTATTATTATCATTATTATCATTATCATTATTATTATTACTATTATTATTATTACTAAGCAAGCACTGAGACAAAACATAAAGATATTCTTATTATATGACTCATCTCCTGCTCCCCAGAAGTCAGATGAATTCGTTTTTCTCCTGACCATGACTTTCAAACCTTGTCTGGGACGACGACCAATATCGTTCAGTGCAGATGTTGAAATCTCCGTTAATCTAGGTCATCTCACGTTTTCCATAAACACTATAATTATAAAAAAGTTATATTACCTTTTCGGTCGTTGCTTTTCTCATTAATATATATTATAGCAACCTTGATGATTCATTTTTAATATAAAAATTAGAGCAAATACGTGCAGTTGTGTTTGAAATTGTAGATACTTCGTGCGCAGTTTGCCCTTCAATTTTCAGGTCAAGTTTTGAAGGAAAGAAAAACATACATTTATTTGTTTCTCTTGTCGCTGTTGTCTCTGATAAGCAGCCGAGAACATTAAATTAGGACAAATAACAATTATACAGTAAATCATGTGAGTCCTCTGCACTTTTTACGGGCTCAGTGAGACAATGGTGTCTTGCCTTGTGATACCATTGATGTTTGACATTGAGTTTCAGCATTAGCCATACACTTGATGACAGAACTAAGTGGCAAGTAGAAATCTAGGTGTTTTCTATTATATCTTGATGACAGAACTAAATGGCAAGTGGAAATCTAGATGTTTTCTATTATATCTACAGCTAGATCTACATCTGCTCATCACAAAACCTTGAGGAAAATAAGGCTTTGTCTCAAAATATATGTGACACAATTTCATCCATAACATCTTACCTGAGATGCCTTGTCTTTTTTTATGGCCGTAGTGAAACGTGCTAACATCATTCTGAGAACATGTAAGGGATATATATTTAGGAACATATGGACCTGGTTATACTTACGGTCGTCTTTCAGGCGTTCGCAACAGTACGTTGTATTTGTATGCCGTAAACCATTGTAACATTTGTGATGCTTATTGTTTGGGCTAGTGCTCCCCCCCCCCTTTTTTTTTNTCTCTGCTCTACGCGACGGTTCTGGACCGCGGCTCCGGTCCTTCATGATTCGAGAATGTTGCAGTAGTTGCTGACCTAGTTGGGATCAGTTTGTTTTTTTCTCTCTTTTAACTAGGGCGGCAGTGCGTTACGCTCCCGTCCCGCCCGCTAGTAACAAGTTTAACAAGGAGTTTAATAGGTTTATTGGGAATAAGCCCAGACCACAGCCATGGCACATGGGCAAAATACAGTATGCAACGGGACAGCATATGGACATTTTAAGCATTTGAGGCTGTGGTGTGTCAAGGTCAGCTCGACCGTATAGTGCTTTGAGTAAACGCAGTATTAGCCTTCCCGAAGGTTCAGGTGGGATGCTTTGAGTAAACGCCTTCCCGAAGGTTTGGGTGGGGCCGCGATCGCCATGTTTTGATTCTAATTAGTCTAGAAGTTGCTGTTCGTACCTTCTAGACTAGCATGTTTGTTTGGGCGCATCATATGATAATGACGTCGTTTATTCCAGAATTTCTACTGAAAATAGTATAAAAGGCACGAGAGAAAGAGAGGGTTGGCTGTTATGGTCTGTGCATAGTGAATTATTTGCTGGTTACACCTTGTTACCAATAAAGAAGTATTCTGTTTCCTGCACAGCAGACTTGGTTTGTGTATCAACGTAGCAACATCAGTGGAGAAGCTATGGTATTTATTGCCTCTCCACTATAAGTCTATACTGATCGACATTTTGCTCGCTACAACCATCCTTTCCACCAATTATACGTGTGTAAATTCCATATATTCCGGAGTAAATTAATTTTTTGACTTTGTTTAAGAAATTTGCCGAACTTCTGAAATTCGGCCCTTGCCCCCAACAATCAGCGCAAACCTTTAGGGAAGTCCTGTGATAATTGCAGTTAAATGTTGCATAAACCTAAATCTTAGCTTTAAGCATACCTAGTCTGTCTCATATTGAGACATTGACACCGTGTCCATTTGACAGTTTGGCTTTCTACTGGGGCAATATTCCAGAGCTCCTTCACCTAGGGCTTGGATTAGGGTTAGTGACAGGATAAGTAAAAGAGAGAGCAGAGAGAGCACATATGAGGGAACTGTCTAGGATTTGTCCCAGAACTATTTTTTCATCTTTAACCCAATCAATAATCCTAAATTAAGCTTTAGGCAGGAGTGTCCCAGAATACTGCATACGAAATTTATCCCTAGTTCCAGATTATGCAAGAGTTTACTGTAGTACTGTATACGAAAACGTAACCTGATACATCAAACTCGATAAACTGTCACACTGTAAAGAAGTGAACAATCCAAAGTAAGAGAATGAAGATATTATTTAATTTTCATCATCTCACTGAATTATCGCGGTCATACATAGCCATGTTCTCACTCTCTGGCTAGCTAAGCATCAGCGACACTACAGGGATTTGAATAGGATAAAACAAGTTGGTTGTTCAGTGATGTGTTGCATTTTCACAACAAAATTCTTCTCTATCTGTGAAGATAAGTGCTAAGATTGAAATGAATGTAGGATTCATCCTCAACGCCCTCCTGGTTCTTTATTCGCCACTGTCCATAACCGTGACAAAATAATACTTGAAACCTTAAAAGAAACGAAAAAGAAACCATGAAAACATGTTAGCTTTCCTTGATTACAGTGACTCCCTGGAGAAACGTTCGTTCCGGGGTTCCGCAGTACCAAAACACAATAATGGGAATAAATTCTGCCATAACAATTTGTTTTACATTTCGAATAATTCGTCTGACCACTTTCTCTCTCTCTCTCTCTCTCTCTCTCTCTCTCTCTCTCTCTCTCTCTCTCTCTCTTTGGCTCTCGCTCTCTTTTTTCCTCCTTCTGTTTCTCTCCAAAAACAAGTTTTCGCTTCCTTCGGCGCTGAGTCAATTTCCAATCTGTCACTGATCACAAAGCCATTCACCCGAACCAAAAAAACATCGCCAAGGCCATGGAGATTACGAAAGATTCAGATATGAAAGATATGGAATAATTTCACAGCACAAGATTAGGTCTGTAAATGAACAACAAACACCGGATATTGGTTCGTGTACGTACGTACCTAGATCACCATGTTGTTTATTTATTAAAACAGCAATTGTCGTTTCCTTTGATTTAATAAGGTATCATTTTATAACCTTGATAGCGGATTCCAATAAAAGCCAACTACGGCCAGCTCCGCTTTGATGCAACGCTTTATAATCATGGAGATGTTTCAATCCACCGAAGTAAAGCTGCAGCCTTCGGGAGCATGGGAAATATTGCAACTCCTCAGAACAACAATAGAAAGAAGCAAACTTCTTGTGAGCGTTGAAAAAGTTGCAACTTTTCTCGAACATAGAAAATCCTGCTACTCCTCCCAAAGTTGCATCTATCTGGAAGAATAAAAACAGTTGCAGCTCTTTGAGAGTATGGAAAAGAGTAGCAAGTATTCGGGAGTATAGATAAAGTTGCAACTTCTTGGTAAAATGATAAAAGAAAAAAGCTTTCAGTTTGCCGAGAGATTTTGTTAAGCAGTGCTAACTGTTAAACATTTATGTGAAGGAGTTTTCTGAAAATAAATCATTGCAATTAAGTGGAACAATTTTCTTGTAAATAAAATTACGAATCTTGAAATTAGTAAGTATTTTTATTATTGATTTGTGTACCTGATTCTAATATCCATTTGCGGTGTAATTTCACAATGTGGAATCTTAACAATATAAGTAATAAGACGTCTGGGACCGGATACAAGTACTAGATTATTTATAATTAGTCAAGTCCTACAAAACTCACTTCCAGTTTCACTAAATGTAATTGGTGGAGTAATTACATCATCAGATTTTTCTTCCCAAAATAGAAGATGCATCAGTCAATAGGAGCCGGTGTAACAGACTGTGGTAGCCAGTCATATTGGTCTGAGAATTGAATGATTGTTAGAGTTGTGACTTGTGATGGTCGGTGGGCCGTACATTTATATAACTCAGGGTCGTCTTTTAGAGTGAATAGAGGTCTTGAAGAAAATACATACCCCATACGTTTACTTTTAGACCTAACATGCGGAAATATAAAGGCCTTATGACATGTACCTGCCATGATGTACTAAAGAACCTGTGTAAATTAATCAAAATTGTACTTAATAGTTGTAAACCATAAAACTGAATGCCTTCTGTGATACCAGCCGATAGCACCTACACTTAACAGCAACAGTTACTATATTATTTGCCTGTCCATTCCATTTTTTAATTTTTTTTTTTAATACGTATTGTTGTTACTAATGTTAATGCTCAAGTGTTTCTTTGTAAAACTGAGTGATAAATAATCTTGAATCTTGAATCTTGACATGCCAAGAGAGGTCATGACATGCCATCTGGAAAAGTGTGTCTGAGTGGTAACAGCGTGGGCTAAAGATCTTTTGGTCTTGGGTTCGATTCTTGGCTAGATCACGTTGTACATGCCTTGCGAAAGATCTTTGTTCATATTTCCCTAAGTAAAATGTTTGTCTGGCTATAATAATGTAGTCAAAGTACTTGTTAGAATACTAGTAAACACTAAATTCCACAGAACAGTGTGATATTTACGAGCCATTCCTAAGAATTCTTAGAAGCTGTGATAATGAAATTTCTACCACTTCAGTATTATAATAATCACTTTAAAAATGAGAAGAAGATGTACACCAAGAACAAGTTAAGCTTTTTAGAGGTTCAGTTTAAATTTTTAGCCAGAACAGAGTGCTTGGGCCCGAATGAGGATTTGAAGAGAAAGAATATGTGTGAATCAGGGGATTGCATGAAATGTGATAGACGGGCAGATGAAACAGTATCTCATGTAATGTTTGAATGTCAGTTTTATGTTCGCTGCCTGCAACCGTTTTATAAGGAATTTATGACATATGTATTTAACATTTTACACAGGACTTAGTCTTCAAATTTATTAAACTGTCCAGTTTTAACAAGTCTCTGTATTTATTAAGCTCAAAACCAAAGAATCCTTTTACTGAGAGAATTGATTGTTTATGTAAATATTCTTAAATCGTGTTTTATCCAACGATTTCCTAATGTTCACATTTATAATACCTAATATTCTCGTTAAGGATGTAATTTAAATAAGCTCGTATGAAACGTGCTATGTAATATATAAATATATCACCCCGATCGGCTGCGCCTCCGCTGTAAAAGGATAGTTCCTAAATGAATTGAATTGAATTGAACTACATGTAAGTAAGAACTTTACTATCTGCACTTAAGGGGATTGAGAAAGTCTTAATTATATAGATCTGGTCTGAGGTGGTATTGATAATGTTACGTCCTATCAGTGGACAGTAGCCCAGATACGAGACTTACGAGATACGACCCAGAAGTTCTTGGGCTGCCTATAAAAGCTCGTACATTTACTTTAGACATGACATTCTTCCATCACCTTCGAAGTAGTCCAGATGGGAGCCAGCACAGTGCCAATGTCATGCTTAGAGGCACCCCATGGAAGTCTGTAAATGTCAGCCTAAATATTAGTTTTGAAAATGAGGGAGTAATATAAAACCAAGAGTAGGTATTCGAATTATATAATCACAGTCCTGGAATGTTTGAATCACACCTCGTATACATGCCATTGATAATATTATTGTGTAATACATTATCTATTCCTCAATTTAATATGAGTTTGACCTTCGAAAAGGAAACAAATATGTCCCGTAACGAAACCATTCCGCTCACCTATTAGTTGAATGTTGTTCCATATATTTTTCTTTCCTAATTTTACTTACGGAAATGACGTCAATAAAGTTCAAACCAAGGCCAGTAACTAAGGAAAAAAGACCATCTAGATCTAACTCGATATTCTACTTTACATAAATTATGTTTTCTAATTGTTAAAGTGTTTGGGAAGGACGTTGGTTATTGCATTAACGCTCCAACTTTATTCACAGAAGAACCTTACGTTATGAACTCAACCTGTAGGTAAAATACACATTTTATTCGCTAAAAGTCCCCAAGTCGTTCACCTCTACGATAAAACAAAATTTAAAAAATGCGAATGCTTTTGACAAAGTAACAGAAAATAGAGTCGAATTCTTTTAAAATAAAGAGCTATATTCAAATAGAACGTTCCAGTTTTCTGAAAAATAGTATTGGCAAAGATAAGCGCTTTTGTTAGATGATGTTAACTTTTTTCCACTCCTCTGATTATTACGACGTGACGCCTTTTGAAGACGGGGAAAAATTGTGACTGAAAGAATCTGAGATCACCTAGCGACTTTTATATATGAAACACCTAATACTATTACATGGAAAACTGTTGCCTTCAAACGAAAGCTCACTAAATTGGATTGTAATTAAACTGTTTGAACGAATTTTGTATGAATATGGCAGTGTATTATACATTGTTGACCATATGTTGCTTTGTATATGTTGACTATATTGACATGTTCATCCATCCAATCCTTACTTTTGGACAATGAGTCAAACTATTTCATACTGGCATTCTCTCAATCTTCATCAAAATGTTGACACACAGAAGCATAGTTATATCAAGACTCACTACATTCAGAATTTTCTAGGCAGGAATAATATGACATAAAATTTAAGTCTCTTTCACTTAAATAAACACAGTAACATTACACCTCTCCAGAAACGAGAACTTATATGGTAAAATCAACTAACTCTACAAATACTTTCTAATCATCCAGTTTGTGACTTGATATGGACGAATTGAAAATCGGACTTTTTTCTTTGGGGGGGAAGGGGAACTTTTGGCATCTTTATAATTTAAACTTTTGTCTTGTCTTACTGCAGTATCATTTTTTATCCATTTTAGGTAAATTTCATCTGGCATGGAGTGGGTCACCTCAACGTGCTTGGAGGAGGAGATACCAACCCTTTTGGACGCCAGTTTGAAAAGTATAGGACTGTAAGTGTCTTTTGTTACTTCTTCGTGTTTTTGTATTTGTCTACTATCATTTCTCTGGTCTACCATATTGTTGATATTAATGACAGTATTTTTTTTTATAAGATCAGTAAAGTTTCAAGCTTTTTTTTCCCTCTTTGTCTCTGTAATGTATATTAAAGTATCTGAATATCACAGTCTATCGCAGTGTCGAATATTAAAGATTTTTTTTCAAGTCAACATACTGCGTTCACTAACCAACACAACTTGTGAACGCCACTCACTTGAAACCCTTTGTAACTTGAAGTTGAGTAGCCTTTCTCTTTTTAGCAGATAATTACTCAGCTATGTTGGACAAAACTGGATTTTAGAACTTTGTTAAGACTGTTCACTGTCGTGCCATTTTTTTTTTTGGTTTTGGGTGTGTTTTTTGTCAAGAAACATACCATTCAATACATTTTCGAATAAATGCTCCTGATCATAATCACTACGTCGGATATATTTTGATACATATTCTGTGCTGCACACCGCACGAATAGTTTGGACACTTATGCATTTGCCATAAACATGTCTCCTTTCTGTTGGTTAAACAGCCCACAATACAACAGTGTTGCCCCGTCAAGTGCCTGGCTCTTGTTAGTGTTTACAGTTTTATCATTGAAGTAGATGTGATATGGATCATGAGCGTAGGCTAGACAAGGGCAGAGAAGTTTGTGAACAGATGTATAGGGCTGCTGCAAAGTGTTGTGTACATCTGGGTCAAAAGGAAGAAGATGGTGCCTCAGGCACTCTTTAGTTATAACAATGACCATCAGAAAGATGTAGACGATGATGGCAATGGCGTTGATGACGACGACGACAACAGCAGCAGCAGCAGCAGCAGTCGTGTTGGCGTTAACTATGACAAATACCACACACGTCTACAAAGACATCTCATCTCACACAAGACATCAATCACTGCACATTCCATCACCATTTTCCAAAATCCAGACAAAGACCGGATTTACAAAAATCTGAATGCAAATGAAGGAGTGGCACTGCGACCGGAAGTGGGACATCCCGTGTAATGAGAATATAGCGTGAGCGAGCCCTCCGTGAGATTACAAAACTGCCCACGTCGACGAACGTCAAATCTCACCTTTCGAGGTGCTAAGCACTCTGAATATGATTGCGCACTTTATTATGCGGCGGCGCAGAAAATTACGGTGAGTAGGCGGCGGAAGGATTTCCGAGGCTAGGTTGCCCAACAGTTTGGCTCTGTCGTGCGAAATGGTCAACTAGGTAGAACTGGAGTGTGACGCATTATATAAAGGTGGGGTCTGAAGGCCAATAAGGATAAGCTGATGACCTAGAAATGAAGAAAAATGTTAACGATAACATAAGATAAGACAAGATATCACTCTACTGTCCAAAAAGCACATGGGTTACAGAAATAAGGAAATAGACTCATTAATGTAGATACGGCTACATACACACACACAGAGAGAGAGAGAGAGAGAGAGAGAGAGAGAGAGAGAGAGAGAGACACACACACACACACACACACACACACACACACACACACACACACACACACACATACACACACACACACACACACACACACACACACACACACACACACACACACACACACACACACACACACACACACACACAGAGACACACACACACCCACACACACACACACACACACACACACACACACACACATCTCACACATGCTAAATGAACATATTACAAGTCATACTTCAGACCCTGAAAATCTCGGTCCTCCCATTATGTACGCTCTCATATCTCCACTCACACACACACACACACACACACACACACACACACACACACACACACACACACACTTACACACACACACACACACACACACCGACAGACACATACATACACACAAACATACACCTACACATTTGTGACATAGGGTGACTGATCTGAATGCAGCACAGAGACGATACGATCCTGGCTCCATACTGCACTTTTGTTTCAACGCCCCTGCAAAATTGATATTCTAATGTGCACTTTCTTGGCTTAGAACTATTTGTTCTGGAAACGAATTTGTGATTGAGCACAAATCGGTTCTAATCCTTGGATCTGGAATCAGTTGTTTTGACGGATGGCATCACTTCATTTTACGGGAACGGACCGATCGGGTCGAGCTTTTCCCCTTTATTAGTAGCAAACTGCTTTGTTTGAGACAAGGCTAATAACTTAAATAGAATGCTTTGAGTTTATTTTGTCGCGTAGAAACGTTTGTCGACGAGACATACAAAAATAAATAACTATGAAGAAAGAATTTTTATTTATCCTGTGTGGTAAATAGTTTGCAAGACATAAAATGTTATACATCTCTTTCATAGTACAAAAAAATACATAGAATAGTACACATTAACATATAAATACATAATACTGCATATGAAATCTTTAACGAAGTCATTACTAGTCGCCACTGTGCAGCGCTCCTCCCCCAACCAGCTCTACAGTCAGGTGCACATTTGCACCTTCAAGAACGTCCGGAATCGGTGATGTATCATTCTCAAAACGTTTAAGGGGAGATAACATGATAGGACAAAAGGAGGCATAAAATCAATTCTGTAACAGCTGCCTGATACAGTAAGGTGCTAAACTGATCCTGGCTCTACGTAGTTTTAGGTGTCTACTTTTGTCTGAACCACCTAGTCAACCTGTAGCAAAACTTGAATAAAGTCCTTCACTGCCATGTCTTTTAAGTAATTATCAAAATACAAAAACGGGATCAGCACAAGGCTAAAAAACACAAGCATTACACTATATTATGTCTTGATTCGGTATTCTTAGAAACGATAAAACGTGTTTTTTCTGTTTTGTTGAGGTTCCTAATTGCGTTACAGCTATGAGGAAAACAGACTGGTGCCTTGACCATGCCTTTTGGCGCTAATGATGCAACGCAACAGCTTGTTGATGACTTCGCATTAAATAGTTAACATGCCGGAAGCTGCCATTACCTGTCATTCAAGTTACGATGGCTTGTTAGTGGCTACGTATCCGGACAAACTATACTGGATCCAATTACGGTTTATGTTATGGGCTAGAGAGTATCAGTAACCAAAAGATGCGTAGGCAACTTGTGACGTACTAGTGGTGGGCGAGACATCGATAACAGTCATGGTTGTATGCATAATCCTTACGTTAGTTAACGCACTGCAGTAACCACGGGAAACTCTCCAAACATAGATAGTTTTCTCTATAGTTAACGCAGTCCGGTAACTACTGTATGGACAGGCCTTGATGCTTATATTTTTGCAAGGATTCCAGCACTGGAACTTAAAATCTCAAATTTGAACCTCTTTTCAACGCTAAACTTGAATTATGTATGGCTACTTTTTTTTCTTTTTTTTTTTTTTTAAAAACCTCACTATTCTACAATGTTCCTTTCTTCAGTCTCTCTATCCATCTCACAGCAAATTTAATCGAATGAGAAAATTATTAACTCTGGTTTTAACCTTAACTATAAAAAAATAATGAAAAAAACAGACTGTTTTTCACCTTCTTAGAACATGGATTCTTCAACATTTAGCAAAGAAGAAGTTACTCGCAATACTGATACCAGCCCACCAGCATTAACCTCATTTATTTTCTAATTAGGCACTCGGCTGTTGAAGTATCGATTTCAGAGTAGTGGTGTAAACAGGAGACACTTCAGTAAATTTGTAAACTAACTGCTGGCTGATGATTCCTCTGGAAGTGGCGGGGGAGTGTAAGGCCTTAGAGGTGATAGGTGTTTAATGAATAAAGTATTCCCATGCAGAGTTCCCAGACTTAGCTCTTTGGGAGCCAAACACCGGATTTTTTGGCTCTTTTTTAAAGCCCTTGGCTTCCAATTAACTGATTGGCTTTTTTTATTTTGGCTCCAACGGATTTGAAGAGAAAATCGACTAATTTGATATACAAAAAGGACTTTCATTTCTATCATATTGTTTGGTATTTCAAGTAATTGGGCTTCTACTATAAGTGCCCTTGAACAGAATCAAAAAACGATTTTTGTTCCACTTAACAATCATTTCTTATTATGATTTTCTGATGCATGAAGAAAGGTTTATGATAATTACAATACCCACTTTTATCCAATACATAGACACTTCATAGCCAGTTTCTTGACATGTCAAATCTTGACCCCAGTAGTAAGCCCTGTCCAGACTTTTTTTTGTTTGTTTGGCTTTCTTTTGTATGCGATTTGGCTAAGGGGTTGGAAAAAAGTCTGGCAACCCTGCTCCCACGTCCAGCTTACAGTAATCTTATCCTATTTAATGTAATAATATATCATCTATGACTACATAAAGGTGACTATTACGGTAATAGGGTATTGAAATCGAATTTGACAAGTTGTCTAACCTACACTCACTGCACCAGAAATGCAGTCTTTCACTGTAAGTGATGCAGAGCACAAACACTGACCATATGCGTAATGTTGCACTAAGGAAGCTTAAAAAAAAAAGATATAGACCAGCGACTTATTCAAAAATGGATTGCAAAAAATGCGCCCTGGTTGCACCTTTCGTACTGCAAAAGGAAAGCCAGTCAAACAGTAATGTTCACGCTGATTATGAAATTTCTGCTATGCACCAGCGGCGCACAGTTGCGAACGTTTATTGAATAATTAAATGCGAATAAACCAGTCAAAGCAAACGAGAAAAGCAGCTGTTAAAATAAACAAAATAGTATACACCAACTTAGGTCAAATTCACCATTTTTCACTGCTGTATGGAGCCTAATGATCTCCATCCTACTAAGTGCGTTATTTGTGAATTTGCGCATTAACGGTGGGATCTCTCACCATCCTAAAATATATTAATATATGAGTGCACCGATGCTGAATGCACTCTCAGTGGCATTAAGCATGCAGAGTTAATGTAATTCTTATGATGGTAAGAGATCCCATCTTTAATGCCGAAGTTCTCAAATCTCTCATAGCTTGCTTAGTTTCCGAAATAACCAGTCTTGAGCGTCATTGAATCCTTGTTAAAAAGAAGCACAACATGAAAATTTCTTGGCCTCTCCTATACAACTTTGATTGTGGCGCATATGTATTTTTTTTTTCAATAAAACGGTTTTCAACTATGACTTTTCTTATAGTTGTCAGTAAAAAGATAACAGCTCGTTCATGTTAACGAATACTCTTATTTTGGTTGTTACTGTTTAAACTTTTCCATGCATTGCTGATTAAGACCACGTCACAGGCATAGATAGATGTTAAAGAGACAGGCAGTTTGCAAATTGGGTTATTTCTATGCTTGATGGAACCCAGTATATCCATCAAATGTTACCGACAAAATAAGTCACAAAGTCGTTGGTTAAAACACAACACTAGAGTTTTAGATTGAGAATATTATTTTTTTTTTTGCGTTGTCAAATACAGTTATTTTCCTATCAAAAAGAAAAAAAGAACACTCAGTCATTCAAATGAGGTAGGCTGTGACTGTGACGATACTGTGGGCAGACTTCCATGATTTACAAAAAAAAAAAAACGCATTTATTTTGCCTGTCGTATTGTAAGCAGGAGGTCCTATTCCAAGGAACTAGAAATTCCACCGAACAGTTAGGACGTAAACATTCATTGTTATGAAGCGTGTTTAGCATTGCCATACTCTCAAAGAGAGATTACTGTCTTCTCATGAACACTCCCTCACTGTTATCTTACGCAGGCCTAGATGATGCAATGACAAGTTGCGTAGAGAGTTCTTGTGCAGACTATGTTTGATTACGTCATGGCAGGGTCCAATGGAAGCACACGTGTGGCTATTATTATAGATGCCCAGAGGGAACCAATACAAAGTGACTTTTGAGTGCAATCCGCTTGAATCTCATTAGGCTAAGTATAATACTGGATGGCGGTATTCTAAACTGTGGATGTTTACAACAAACATGATCTAATTACCTCACTGCACTCTCTCTCTGTTTTTGTGGTAATATAACAAATTAAATATAGTATCAGGGCTATTCCATGAAAATGTCTTGTCACGCAAAATTTCTTTTCTGTGGCCCCATATATAAGCTAGATAACCAAAAGAAGAATACACCTCAAAAAATGAAATTAGAAGACAAATACATAACAATACGAAATCGAAACAGGGAATCAGTAGAAAGTGACTTTTGTGCATTCCGCTTGAATTTCACTATGGATAATAGATCTAATCGAAGAGGATGTTTTAGAAAACAAACAAGGATGAAAACTGGCTACAAAACTGAATAAACGAAACGTTTATATCTTCAGCATTAATTTGAGGACAACTAATCACACAGAGTGTGAGGAATGGCCCGTCATGCCATCTGCCGTCTCAAACCCATCTAGTTCAGCCAATGAAGTTCACAGAACAGCACTGTGATTGTGGTATCAAATCTCACCTCCGAAAATAAAAGATGGCATTAGGGCCATGTTTGGTTTCTGTGGCATCACGAAAGGGGCGGTCTTTGTATTATGTGGGCGGTCCTTAGCAAGGGGTACGTTTTTGGTTTAAGGACGGGTGCACACGTGCTAGTGGTTTCTTGGAAATGTGTCACATTTTGTACAAAAACGGAAGTAAAAACTCAGCAACTTGACGGCAACTATCTACGGTTTCAAACTTGTTAGTAGAGCATCTTATCGACGGCCTTGTGTTGGAAGAGGATGTCGCAAGAATCATTGGTGGTATATTATTATGCGAATGAATGAGGCAAAGATATAGACTAAGTATAGCAAACATCACTCGCAAGTCATTGCTTTGTTTTCTCTCTCTAATCCACATTAGTCTCAGTCATCTTGGCTTGCATACAGACCGATACTTGTTTTGCTTAGGAAGGGGTGTGGCTAGCCATTTTGTCCAATTTCAGTGACCAAACAAACGCAGCCCAGCCAATAAAAGCCAGTTTAACACACCATATCAGCCAATCATAATTCCTCTCACACTGTAAGAGTGGAACGCAGGTAATGATTGCAGGAATTGTGGCTTGCGATGAACAGATGACCGAGAATACATGGAAAATTGGCAACCGTCAATTCCAGACTTTCACAAGCGAGTAAGTTACTTCATAACTCATGGCAAGCGCCGTGAATACACGGGTAGGGGGAGAGGAGTAGGGGAAGGGAGGTGAAGAGACACGCCTGGAAGGGTGTTAGCGTCAAGATATGCAAGCTTTTCTACTACACACGAACAACAACAACATTTGCAATCACTTTGTCATTGCTGGAAAGTACGGCAATAGAAACCGACTGTATTTAAACCTCATTATATAAAGCAATACTAGCCTTTTCTGCACTGGAACATCAAAGTTTGTAGTTACTGATGGAGATGGATAAAAATAAAAGGTGATTAAAACGACAGTTTAGCTCAGTCTCTCATCGATTACTAAACTTGGATGTTGATATAGATGACCTTTTAGCACTATTCTAATTGTTGGTGGGTTTTTATTTATTTATTTTTCTTAAGAGGAGCTTGGCCATGCGGTTTGTGATCGTACTTCGAGTTTGAAGACTGTCAAGTCTGGGGGTTGTGGGTTCGACTCTTAGTCAGACGGATTATGCTGTTGTTTTCCTGAGAAACTCCAGATTCTCACTCTTGCTAGGCTTAAATGTATACCTAGCTTTAGTGCTAGAGGCAGGGCCCTGCACCGCGGCACCTAACAATGGCTAGTAGACAGACAGACAGACAGACAGACAGACAGACAGACAGACATAGATAGATAGATAGATAGATAGATAGATAGATAGATAGATAGATAGATAGATAGATAGATAGATACGTGATGCGTACTCCTCTATATTTATGTAGCACGAATGAGATGTATAATATTACATAGCACTGTAAAGTACTGTCCCTAGAGAATAAATAAAGTCCCATTTTCACTTCATTTAACCATTGCTTTGTTCCTCAACCACTCAAGCAACTGGTATAAACGGAGTCCAGTAGGAGAATTTTACGACTCCAGCCGCATTAACTCTGAATAACAACAGACATCACAGACTCTATGCATGTAAACCCTCTTTCGCGCTAGGGGCGCCAAAACGACGCAAAACGCATGTTTGTTTTCTTTTCATAACTGAGGCGACTGCCTGGAGTGTCCCGTCTTGTTATTTGATAATCCTTATAGTGATAGGCATTTCAGCGCATTTTTTTCTTCACTATATTATCACATTGTTGCCCTTTTTTCATTTCTCAGTGAGGTGAGTGCAAACATTTTTATCCGTGGACGAGTCGTGTGAGCTCAGATCTTTGCCTTTTCATTATGTTCCTAATATCACAGTCATCTGCGGTTAATCGCAGAGCGGAAAACCACAACTTCTGCTTACTCACAAGACCCTCTACATAAGACAATGTTATATTTCTAAATTTAAGTCACTTGATAATCGCTACTCCTTTTAATCTCAATTTTTTTTCTATGTCCCCGAGAAGTTGCCATTATGTGGAACTGAGTACACTATGTCTGATTCCTCCGCACATAGTTCATACGTTCATTGTGGCTTCACTGACTCTCCCGTCGGGACTAATTACCCTGTTGGAGGATCTTGTGCACATGAATGCAGACTAGAGAAGGGCTTAGTGGCACTAGGACTGACCAATACCATCGTAACCTGCACAGACACTGGCTACTAAATCATCCTAATCCAGTGGTGGTTATTGAGCTGTCATACATGCGAGGTCAAAATGTCCCACGCACAGCTAAGGGAATAAACTGGGCTGCGTTGATTTGGTCTATGCAATTTAGGTATGAAGATGCCAATGTATTTATCACTGTTGGTTATATTAGGTTTTACACCTCTCATTAACTTATCCTGGGGTGCCGTGTCAAAATACTTTACAAACATATTATTTAGCTCTTCCTCCAAAATTTGACACAAAGAAAAATGCACCTGAACCAGTTAGATTTTGAGAACTTAGGCAGTGAAGCAGACAACCTAATATTTTAGACCTTTTCACTCAGTAAACAGGGTAACTTTCCCCACCTAGCAACAACCACAAAGTTTATACTTGAGTGACTAAACCTCACCTATTCTGAGTCTACACATATATCTGCACCTATCTAAGCCTTTGAAATTAAAATNCCCCCCCCCCTCCTCCCCATGGCCAATTTTCTGATTTTATAGGGACTATTTAAAATTGCACAGTTTTATGCCAGATGCTATTGGCATCTTCATACCTTTAATGAAAGGGAGAATCCACACAGCTTTCTTAGCGAAGGAGGTGTCAGGGATATGCTTTTGATTGGTGCGCTCCAATCACAATGAGGAAGGTTGCACACGTTCTAGAGATTTGTTAGAAATGTGACCTCTTTTCCCACATCACCTGAAGAGACATAGCTGCAGTTATCTATAGTTTCGAATTTGTTAGTAGAACGTCTTATCAAGGGCCTTGTGTCGGAGAAAGATGTGGCAAGAGCCTACGACACTCTGTATGCTAATGAATGAGGAAAAGATATAAGTATAGTAAACACCACTTGCAAGTCAATGCAGAATTTTCTGTCTCTTCCACATTAGCCGCATCCATCTTGACTTGCTCAAAGACTGATACCTCCTTTGCTAAGGCAGTGATGTGGCTTGCCCTGTCGTCAAATTGCGGGGACCAAAGAAACACAGCCCAAAGCTATAGGTCTGTGTCAAACGCGGCGTGAAAACTCCAAGCTTTTCTCTCTTCATGTTATCCTCCGGTAACCTGAGATCGATTTCACTAAACTCCAGGTGATGGTCTGAATGTGATTTCAAACTACCT
>JAWQUT010000083.1:1172196-1183285 GCA_033807755.1 Ellobium chinense | reverse complement strand
CCAATGTTTGTACTTGTAGTAATTGTCTGTTCCAACGAAATAAATCGATTTTATGTTATACTGTACGTTGGGAAGATCATAATGTTCCAAAGATCTCTTATATATATAACCTTTTCATATTTACTTTTTCTAACCAGTTTCACTGGAACAACCCGCACCACCATACTGACTACCAGGATCAGTCAGGCATGACTATATTCCTCACTACTAAACTTCGACAGTATGATGCGTCTCTGTTTACTGTGGGACAGATGAAGGTGAGTGAGAGAAGAAGAGGGGGTGAATTTTGTGACGCTGAAAGGGGCTGAGGGCTTGTGCCCTCCGGTTTAGTTCCCCCCCCCCCCCNCCCCCCCCACAACCTGAGATTCTCATATCGCGTTGGCTGTTTCATGAATGTTTTGAGTGCTGTTGTTGACAATGACTTTTTACTCTCGTGCTTCTTTGTTATGCCGTCAGGGCACTGGGTGGGTGAGTGAGTGAGTGAGTGAGTGAGTGAGTGAGTGAGTGAGTGAGTGAGTGAGTGCATGAGTGCGTGTGTCGTGCGTGCATGCGTGCGTGCGTGTGTGAGGAAGGGAGAGGGGGAGAGAGAGAGGGGAAAGCGAGCAAGCAAATGAATGAATGAATGAATGAATGAATGAATGAATGAATGAAGGGCAAGTGAATAAGCTTCTGTCTGAATGGATAAAAGAATTACTCAATCAGTGAATCACTCAGTCTATCAAGGGGTAGCTTCAGTAAGTTAAAAGACCTCGCATTAATTCCACTTGCAATCGTTTCGGAACAGCTCCATGGTTGCCAAATGCTCTACAGTATTACTTTCACAAAGACGGTATGTACATATATCTGTTTGTGAAGAACAGATGATGGAATGTGGCTTTTCTAGGTCTTAGCGCAGTGCGTCATTATTCTCGTTTCACTTTTGTCCTTCTATCTCCAGCTCANTGAGTGAGTGAGTGAGTGAGTGAGTGAGTGAGTGAGTGAGTGAGTGAGTGAGTGAGTGAGTGAGTGAGTGAGTGAGTGAGGGAGGGAGGGATGGAGGAAGGGAGGGGTGAGTAAGTGAGTGAGTGAGTGAGAGTGCGTGAAGAAAGGGGGAGAGAGAGAGGAGAGCGAGCAAGCGAACAGGCAAATGAACGAATGAATGAATGAATGAATGAATGAATGAATGAATGAAGGGCCAGCGAATAAGATCAGTCGATCAAGGGGTAGTTATTTCATTAACTTTAAAGACCTTGCATTAATTCCCTTGCAATCGTTTCGTTCCCAAATGCTCTACCGTAATACTTTCACAAAGATAGTACATATATATCTGTTTGTGAAGAACAGATGCTCGAATGTGACTTTTCTAGTTCTTAGCGCAGTGCGTCATTGTTATAGTTTCACTTTTGTCCTTCTATCTCCAGCTCAACATCCCACCGGGTCTGACGAGACAGGAGTACACAAGTGTCTGTCATCCTTCAGACACCCGCACTATCATCACCGCACCGGTGAACGTGACGACTGCCCTCAACCACATGCACTACATGGGTAGGTGACCGTTATACGGTACGACCTCACGACTTCGAATCTCGTAGACTAGAAATACTCGGCTACTCGTTGTAAACCTCCAGACACTACACGTGTTAGATCTACAGTATACATGTATCTTCGGGTGGCCAAAAGAAACTGGACTTAATTTCAAAGTTTAGTAATTTCAACAATTCAGTTCTCTTTTCTCTCTAACACTTAACACACATTAGAGGATGGATTTTCTCTGCTAATGCTGCAACTTTTGAATAGAGGATGTAGATGCTATAGTTATATCACAACTGAAAAATTAAAAATCTGTATCTAAATGACTCTTTATAGGATTTTACCCTTAGATTTTAATTGTTGCTCCTCATTGAACTCATTATGATTTTCATTATCACCATTATAACCATTGATCACCATCACTATCCGATTCACTTCTAAGAAGAATCACCATAACCAGTTAATTGTTGATTATTATTATTTGTTCAACATTATTCAACCTGTTGTTGTATACTGACTGAAAATAAAAGTTTATAAAAAACACAAAATGTATCTACCCGAGAATGCAGCCTAACATACATGTCACGTTTTTACATGTTTCTAATATTGTTGCTGGGACAAAAGTGTGGCTTCTAGATAAATGAAAATTGCAGCAATTGTAATTTATATTATCAGTATGTTACTGTACTTAAAATCTATCCCTGTTTTCCTTTAAGTCTTAATAATACTGGACTTTGAATATGTAACTTTTTTTTTTCCCCAGCCCGTATGTTAATGATTTTTCAAAATCATATATCTAAGACGAAAACAACGGGCTACGAAATTCACGGGAATCACAAAGATACTTAAACTTTCCTGCTCCCACCGCCTCCNTCCCCCCCCCCGCCCCTTTTTCTTTTTCCTCTTTCTTGAGGTCTCCACATACTTGTAGATAGTAAATGACCTACATGTGAAGGCATGATGATTAAGTACGCTTGCAGAGTTATATTATGTGCAGTGAAAGGCAGTCCTAGTTTTGAATGTCCTTGTGTTATCTATCATGTCGCCCATGTGTTCTGATGTATTTACTGGACGACTCTGGTATTTGAGGGAGGTGTCTGGGTGGCGCATGTATCTTTGGGGATAATGGAGATGTTATCTTCTACAAGAAGCTTGCCACGATGAAAGAAAGAAAGAAAGAAAGAAAGAAAGAAAGAAAGAAAGAAAGAAAGAAAGAAAGAAAGAAAGAAAGAAAGGCTCAGGGAGAAAGAAAGAAAGAAAGAAGGAAAGAAAGAAAGAGAGAAAGAAAGAAAGAAAGAAAGAAAGAAAGAAAGAAAGAAAGAAAGAAAGAAAGAAGGATAGGCTCAGAGAGAGAGAGAAAGAAAGAAAAAAGGAAAGAAAGAAAGAAAGAAAGGCTCAGAGAAAAAGAAAGAAAATACATACATACATACATACAAACATACATACATACATACATACATACATACATACATACATACATACATACATACACATAGATACGGATGGATTCAGCACACTTATAAAGTAAATTGAAGTGACGAAAGAGAGAAGACAATGGCCATATTTCTCTCTCTCTCTCTCCCACCACAGGCATAGCCCAGAGAGTGGAGCTGTGGAGAGATGGCAAACATCTCGTCAACTTGGCTGATGACCCACGCTATGTGTATGATGATCCAAAACTGCTCAAGTACGTACATTTAGTATTAATTAGTGTCGCTGACCAGAGGTTCTCAACCTTTCATGGTCGGCCTACCCCGCAACGCCACCAGGCACTCCTGCCTGAATGCCCCTATTTAGAAGGATGGTTCTCGTTGTGTCCACGGGAGGGACTCCTAAATCTCGATGGTTTTCACTCGACTCGAGTTGTAAATGAGTACCTGGCTTTTACTTTGGAGCTGAGGAGACTAGGACGCTGTATCGTCACAACTAGCAATGACTTTGTTCTGTATTTAATGTGTATTATTGTATATGTAGGTTGTCTCACAAGTCGAACAAGTTGATCTGTACCGATTTTTCTAGACATGGTAGATACAAGTATTATTTATCAACTTAATCCCTTCGATATGTCATGTTTTTCAAGTGTTGATACATCAAATTACGATGAGTTCATTAGCCTGTACGTAGGTATGTTTCAATCAGGGTTTTTCGGCGCTTCATCACGATTACAGCTATATTGGGTCTCTGCACGTAGAAATACTATAGTTCATTGCACAAGATGTAAGACTTAGAGGTACGTCGGATACAAGATGGGAATATGACTTCTGGGACGTACATATACGTCTGAGCGCTGTTTGGACCAAAGGCTTGGGACGTTCATATACGTCTGAGCGCTGTTTCAACCAAAGGCTTGGGATGTATATATACGTCTGAGTGCTGTTTGGACCAAAGGCTTGGGGCGTACATATACGGCTGAGCGCTGTTTGGACCAAAGGCTTGTGACATACATATACGTTAGAGCGCTGTTTGGACCAAAGGCTTGGGATGTACCTATAGGGCTGAGCGTTTTTTGGATCAAAGGCTTGTGACTAACACATACGTCTGGAGCGCTGTTTGGACCAAAGGCTTGGGACGTACATATACGTCTGAGCGCTGTTTGGACCAAAGGCTTGGAACGTACATATACGTCTGAGCGCTGTTTGGACCAAAGGCTTGGGACGTACATAAGCCTGAGCGCTGTTTGGACCAAAGGCTTGGGATGTACATATACGTCTGAGCGCTGTTTGGATCAAAGGCTTGTGACTAACACATACGTCTGGAGCGCTGTTTGGACCAAAGGCTTGGGACGTACATAAACGTCTGAGCGCTGTTTGGACCAAAGCCTTGGAACGTACATATATGGCTGAGCGCTGTTTGGACCAAATGCTTGGAACGTACATATGCGGCCGAGCACTGTCAAAGGCTTGGGACATACATACATACACGTGAAATGCAAAAAAATGGTTAAAGCATTTTACGTCTATTCTGTATTCTCGTATCACCGGAATATTTCGATGTCATATCCTACTTGTATTTACTATGGATAAGAGTGATAACATTTTATGGCATTGCGAATATTTCTATACGTGGTAAATGATAATTCGATTTTCATCATTTCCATTTTATTTTTTTTATTTGAAGCAGCTTGGCCGAACGGTTGGGGCGTTGGACTCAAAATCTAAAGGTCATAAGTTGGATTTCCGACCGCGAGCTTGTTGTGTCTTGGGAAAGTACTTCATTCACATTTTTACTCAGTCCACCCGTCTGTAAAATGGGTACCTGGCAATAGGCAGTGGAAGATGTTGTCAGAATGCTAGTGGTCAGCGGTATGTTTCACAGGGAGTGGAGAAAATCTTAGAGTGAACAGGCCTGCTGGGGTAATAATAATGTGAAGTCGCGTGAACGGGCAGCGGCTGGGATATAAGACTTAAGAACCGCATTTTTTTATTTATTTTTGCGACTGTTTGAATGCGGCAAGAGAATATATACACATCTCCCTGGAGAACGTTGCGCAAGGAGGTAGAAGTTATACTAGTGGCAGCTGATTGGCTGGCAGACAACACGTGCAACGGTCATTATCCGTTACAGTGGTCACGTAGTCAGCGGGAGGCTGGACCCAGTGTGCCTCGCGCTATAAGTGTTAAAGTGTTGTTTTTTTTATTATTATTTTTTATTATATTTATTTTCAAAAATTCTTGCAGGTTTGACCCTCCTATCCAGATGCGCCCAGGGGATGAGCTCCGTACCTACTGTGCCTACCGCTCGGACATCAAGACAGTGACCACTCATTATGGGGAGGGCTCTTACGACGAGATGTGTTACTCTGTCTTCTCCTTCTATCCTGCTGAGAATATCTTGGACAGGAGTTGTCTGGAGTGGGGACTGCTGGACTATGAGGACCTGAAGCACGTAAGAAAGAGAGTTACTGTTTAACAGTATCTAGTCCCAGTGTCAATTTAGATTTGGTGAGGTCCTGGATTATACGTAGCGTGCAGACTCCTTTTTAAAAAGTTACACTAGAAGGTCTTACAAAGGTGTGGAGAGATAGGTGAGAAATGTTCTTCTTCGGAGAGCTAGACAACAGAAGATCTTCAGAAGAAATGATACCAGTCAAGCAAGAGTTCCAGCCCTTTGACCACCTGACCACTCTAAAAGAGCTGAGCCACACTTGGGTCATGATTCCCAAGAGTCCTTCTGTTAACTTTTTTCCAAGCCTCGGGAGGAATTTGAATCCGCAACCTCCATTTCCTTAATTTCTTGCTGCATATTCATGCGTATCTGGTGCGTGTGCCAGATATAGACTTGATGAAGTCCTGAGCAATACGTATCTTATACCATTAAGCTCTTTGTTAACCCTCGTGACGCTGTGATAGAATATATTCTACCGTCCGTTCGCTACGTTTGAATGCGGCAAGAGAATATATACGCATCTCCCTGGAGGACGTTGCGCAAGGAGGTAGACGTTACACTAGTGGCAGCTGATTGGCTGGCAGACAACACGTGCAACGGTCATTATCCGTTACAATGGTCACGCAGTCAGCGGGAGGCTGGACCCAATGTGCCTCGCGCTATAAGTGTTAAAAGTTGCAGCAGAAGATCTCACAAAGATGTGGAGAGATGAATAGAGAATTTTCTTATTCGGAGAGCTAAGCGACAGAATATCTTCAGAAGAAGAAATTCCTGTCTTGCAATAAGTTAGGCCCTGTGACTTACTGACATTCTAAAAGGGTTGGGCGATACTTCGGCCATGATTTCCAAGAGTCCTTCTGTTGAAATTTATCCTGCCTCGGGAGGTATTTGAACCCGCAACCTCCAGTTCCTTAATTTCTTGCTGCGTATATCTTCTACCACCATGAAGGCATAATGCAAGTTGCAGTTTTGGCATGTTTAAATATACCGTGCAATATTCCACTGTCCTCTGCGTTTGCCCCATATTGTCCATGCTGAGTTCTTTTCCGCAGTCTCTGCCAGATCCCTGTATGTAATTAAGCAGGGCATATAATGAAAATTACCCGCCAAATTGTCTGAAAGTGTAAAACTTATTAATTATAAAGAATTTTTTTTTTAATTTCTGAAATTGTGAGACCCGAAGCTGTAATTTATTTAGCTCATACTACGTATATCCGGCCCTAGACTAGATAAAGCAGGATAAGAAGTGACACTTTAAAGTTTATTTGAGAACTTGGGCATGAGAGTTTGAGATTTGATTGGTACAAGAGGCCGAGGTGTATTGTAGTATCTAACATTCCTTGAGTTTTACCCTCAGAGTGATCGATAGAACTTTGTTTTTCTCACCACACGAATCTGTTGTTGATATACAGAACAACAAACACATGCTACGTGAGCGAATGCCTAACCCTCATTTGTAGTAGATGTCTTGCGGACTTTCTGATTCCTCTAATTCAAGCATTGACGAGAAAGGTTTTCATAAATCTTTTCTCCTCTGTGCAGGGCCCAGTCAATGGCTGCGACCACCGGAAGATGGCTGATCCAACTAATCCCGATACAAAGAAAATCATCGACAAGGTAATTTCTTGTTTAATAAAGCGTCATTGGTTTCAGCAATGCGCCATTAACTCTCTTCTTTGTTTCCTCTTCGCCTTTCAAAGTCTCCGATATCCATCCTTTCTCTTTCTGTCCTTCTCTGTCCATCTGATCTTCTCTCTGCTTGCCAAATTTATTCTAAGTTATGTCAGAACTTGTTCCACGTAATATGACAGAACTTTCTTCCACAACAGTGATGACACAAGGCAGACATAGACACTGACATCAAAGATGATTTTAAAACATACCACGACCACAAAATACGTCACTGATTTCAGCAAGTCTGTTATAAAGTCGTGGATGGGGAAAAAAAAAGTTTTGGCAAAATTTGCTGTAATAGTTCCTCTTATGTTCCACTATCGTCTTTTTTAATTTCTCGAGTGAAAGCGTTAGGGTCAAGGCATGAAGATGAAAAATACAAAACGGCCAACTCCGAGGTTTTTCTATGTTACTTCATGTTTTGGTTTTTTTTTTAATTTTAAACTGTACCAGGGGTGTCCCAGTAACATATCCAGAACCAACTAAAACACACAAAAACAGCATGTGATCTAACTGATGTCAATTTAGACCGACTGTGAACATGATATGTCAGTGTTTAATGTTGGACTAATGTTTTCTTCATTCTGTCTCTAATACTGTCTGACATTCTGTACTAGATGTGTGTGTGTGTCTGTGTGTGTGTCTGTGTGTGTGTGTGTCTGTGCGTCTGTGTGTGTGTGTGTGAATGTATATGTGCATGTGTGTGTGTGTGTGTGTGTGTGTGTGTGTGTGTGTGTCTGTCTGTCTGTCTGTCTGTCTGTCTGTTTGTGTGTGTTTGTGTGAGTGTGCGTATGTCTGTCTGTGTATGTGTGAGTGTGTGTGTGTGTGTGTGTGTGTGTGTGTGTGTGTGTGTGTGTGCGCGCGCGCGCGCACGCGGGCATGTGTGTGTCTATGTCTGTCTGCGTCTGTGTGTGTGTATGTCTGTGCGTTTCCCAAACTTTGCGAGTTTGTTTTTTTCCGACACCATCGATAAAGACAACAGTCTGTTTCTCTCACCAGGTGCTGACCCACTGCAACTTCTACGGTGAATGTAGAAAGGAGTGCCCGGCAGTGCTGAAAGAGCTCAAGGACACCAACACGTGTTTCCAGGGCGAGCTGTGGGAGTTCATCCAGGAGAATCTGGCTAAGACCAACGATGTGGAGGCCATCAAGTTTGTTGCTGCCTTCGATACATGCAAGGGTAATATCATTATTCATTGACAGACACAAAGGAAGGATGGTTCACTGTTGCGGAGATCGAAGCAGAGGAAGGTGTTCAGAAGAAGAAATGATATTTAAAATGCACCAGAAAAGCAAGCAGTGTTTTCGTTTCCAAACACTTTTAATAGTCGAGTAGCCTAAATTTTACTTATCTAGTAATATATTATGAGCTTAGTAGAGATGGTCTTCCTTTTCGTTATTTAAGGGAAATATTTAATGAATAGGCCTGGAAAAAAAAAGAGATCTATGCCAGCCAATGACAATCTCTGTCTCAACTAACAGCAGCCAATCAGGTTCCTCTATAGGTTCCGTTTTATATTCGATTGTCTCTCCAGAAGACAGTCTTCCTATGTACTTGGATATAAGAAACGTTTCTTCCAGTATAAATAATTGTTTTAAATCGCTTCATTCAATCATATTTCTTGATAATTGGTAATTTGAACTTAAAAGTCAAACATAAATTGGATTTTTACCTGCTGATTCATGGATCAAAATAGTGGTGCAAACCCCATGCTGTAGGAGATGTGTTTCACTGCCATGCCAGTGTAAACACACATTTTGCCACGATTGTTTTACTTGGAAAGGCCGTAGTCTAGAAGGAAAGTTTGCGCTGAAAGAAACTTGGAGTGAATTTGTGTTGAATATTTGGCCAAGATCAGTAGCTAAAGACATTATCAGGCTCACTGTATCCTTAAATAATTGTGAAGGAATTTCTACACTAGGTTTACAAATGAATAAACTTATAAGGCTATACATTATGTTTGTACCTTCCCCTCCTCTCCCTCCTCCCCACCTCCCCCCCAACCAAAATCCCCTCAGAGACAAGCCATTATTTTCATGTATCCAGTGAGTATGTTCAGAGATGGTCGTTTCGATGAGTAAAACGTGCTAAAAAGAAGGGGCAGAAGCTCATAGTGAGCAACTGTGACTTGCCCATTATATTTTTTTCCTGCGTGCCTCCAGCAGACGACGCACTGCATTGCAGGATTCTCGGGGGGCGTTCTGGATAGTCTTGTTAAATACAGACATACAGTAGAACCTCGTTATTAAGTATCCCTTCGTTCATGGGAAAAGTATACTTATTACTGGGGTATACCTAATATGGAGGTCTACCTTACTGATAGACTGAAAGAGTTATAGTGAATCAGTGCAGGTGAAATTCAGACATATTAACAAGGCATACCTATTTAATGAATATGAAATATCGAGGTTCCGTTGCACATGTATCTTTACATGATTATGCTTCAGCGGAGAATAATTATTGTTTTCGTCATTTAGCAAAAATTGTGTGTGTTTACTGGGAGGCATCGCTACAGTCTAATTATCAAGTAATCTGACAGTAATATGTCTTAATATGAGTGACCTTCAATTTAAAATGAAATTATACGACATTGTTATGTGTTGAAACCAAGCCAGGTATGTCGCAAGAAATCATTTTTATTAAAAAAAACCTAAATCGAAATTAAACATTGTTTAGCTCTGGAGTTGCATAAATAATATAAACTCTACATGTAGATAAAAAGTGTCCTTCGCTTTTCAAAAATTAAACAACATTTTAATTACCCACTCAGTGCTACGAAGTATGTAGCTCTACTTCATAAGGTGACGAATACATGAATAAACCGAGAAGAGAAACACAGCTTATATCAGGTAAACCATACTAAATCAAAGGCTTATTTCAAGCTCCACTAACTTCAAAAGCTAAACAGACACTGGAATGGAATTTTAAGCACATTAGCAGACTGATGTACTCTGTACTTCTCGCAAGTTTCATTAATCTAGGGGTTATGCTTTTGTCACAGAAAACAATGACATTGCGAAGCTAATGTGTTGCACGCACACTGGTCAAGCTGTTGTTAGGCAGGGCTTTTTCGTATTTCAGCTGTAATACATCCATAACACTCACCTGAATAGTTTGAATTTGTTGCAGGTGAAATGCATCTGCTAAATGTGTCCAATTTCAATTCCATAGAATTTTTATTATAAAAATTATATAATTTTGAGGTGGTCTGTTTTTGTTTTTTTTAGTGGGTGGAATCACTCTTTGAGCATTAGTCAATTTTAAATTAATGAATCTGATCGACGATTTGCGAGCGAGAGAAGACACTAACTTTATTTGAATGACAGATACATTTGTTACACCCGTGGTAACTTTCAATTTAACAAAGCAACAAAACATACAAATGAGATGAAAGCCTGTGTCTTGCTACCAGTCAAAAGTAGGCTCAAGTGACGTCTTCACCAGTACTTGTTATAGGTATTACCTGTAATGTATTTTAAGAACGTTCATCTGCTGGAAAAGAAAATAGAAGAGCATTACCCTAAGCGCAAATGTTAAAAGTCAATTTATGAAATTATCCGGATACTAAATGTTTTTTCCATCTTAATGAATGGACGGATAGCTAATTTCTTAATCTTTTAATCTAAAGACTAATGCAAATAAAGGGAGGCTATTCACATTTAGTGTTGATTGAAAGGCTTATTTGTTTCAACTTTAAACTCTAAGGGTGAATTTGAAGGGTTTCATGACAAAACGCGTTATCCACCAATATGAATTTTTAGCTTATTCTACATACTTCATGTAGCAGTAGGAGTATTTAGTATACATGTATATTTCCATTCCATAGAAGGACATTTGATCTACATTATTTAAGACGTAAATTTCGCCTTTCACATAAAAATATGCTTTGTATCAGATCTGTTTTGCCACAACCCCCGAATGGTGTATAATGCGTTTTGCCATGAAGCCCTTCATTTATTGGATTTGAGTCGAAACTAAATAATGCACGGCATCATAGCTGAGATAAAAGACCAAATATCA
>JAWQUT010000083.1:1159696-1167196 GCA_033807755.1 Ellobium chinense | reverse complement strand
AAAAGGTAGGCACCGGCTGACTTAGTTTAGTCACACTGATAGTTTTGTAAGCTTTTCGGAAAGATGAATCTGAGAGAAAATGGCTGAGTGGTTACAGTGTTGGATTCAAGTTCAACAAGACATGGGTTCATTTCCAGTTTAGGTCATTCGTTCCAATTTTCCTCAGTCAGCTCATCAGTAAAATTAGTATCTGACTGGCATCCGTAAGAAATGAGCGCAACTGTTTCACTTCTAGACCTCAGCCGTTGCAAACTATCAGCCTGCACTGTATGCTCTCCAGAGAGTTAGAAGTTACTAAATGATCTGACCTGTGGAGAAATAATATAAAGTCCTGACATTTCCCGGACATGGAGCTTGCATCATTGAAACTTTAAATCAGACTTACGACTTTTATTAAAGATGATAATAAATTGCTGTAAAAATGTCCTCAGTCCGCTTATTGTTAACATGATTGTCATGTCCACAGCTGGCAGCTGAAGGTGTGAAACTAGAGAATTACTATGTGCAACCCATCTGTACACCAACCAGGAGCCAGCTGATGTCGGGCCGGTATCAGGTAGCCATCCGAGTTTGTTTGTTCTTTTTTTAAATAATGATATTTATGTGCTGTATGAAACCAGGAAATATGTAACTACTTTCATTCATTCACATTTTGCCGTCAAGTTGGTGGAAGATGACTAACGGCTAACGTAACATTACTGCATATGATTTGGTCAAAGATAACGGAACGTATTAAATATATTTCTTGCTTTAGATAATGGAGTCTTGTTAACTTATTCATGTCTTAACATACTCCCTTTCAAGCCCCAGCTGCTTCCTCCTTAATAAAACGAAAAAAAACTTTGTTTAACAAATCCTTCTGATGTCATATCTACTTACAGATTGTCTGATCGATAGGTTTGCCATCTAGTGTTCTTGAAAGATGTATACATTAAAAATGACATGTTTAAAAATGTAGCACCGTGTACTTCTACGTAGTTTCAAGGAGTACGACTTCCTTTTTGGATCACGTGTTGTATTATAGAATCATAGTCGATGCGTCACAGTGTAATCGCCACGCTCATTCTATATTCGCCTGAGTCATCTTTAAAGTTTTGAAAAATTCAGCGCTCTCAGCCTGTTGCTCAAAGAAGAAAAAGAAAAGAGGCAAATGTGGTTTGACGTAATAGTGGGATATTATAATGAGTCAAAACTCTACATTTGGTGCAATAAGAACAAGAAGATTAATGGAAGAACTCAGTAAATATAAACAACTCAATGCATCAAAAAATTACTTAGGCGAAGGTGGAATAAGGGTCATACAGTGCCGTAGAGTCGAGCAAAAGGAAAAATACAAAGATGCCAAAAACGGGAATTTATGCGCGAATGAAATGCAAACGATGTTTGCGGCGTGAAAAAAATTTCTTCCAAGTACAAAGGAGTTCTGACTCCAAAGTCTCCTTTACTACCGAATTTGATTTCCTCACATCTTTGTTTCCAGTAATATTTTGCATCTGCTACATTCCTCACATACTTACCAATTCAACAGATTCATACCGGCTTACAACATGGAGTTCTTGGTCCGGCTCAAGATAATGGGCTCCCCCTGGATGATCCGACCATGGCTGACAAACTGAAAGAAGCTGGATATGCCACACACATGGTCGGCAAATGGCATCTGGGATATTTCAAGGAGGCTTATTGCCCTTGGAATCGTGGCTTTGATACATACTATGGTAAGTAATCAAATTATCTCCCCGTGTTACATGTATTTGTCCTCTGCCGTCAACAGAGGCTTCATAGTGGTACACAGGCTTTTGAGTATGGGTGTTGTTCTATCTTACAGCAGCAGCAGTAATATCATTATCATATTCGTCGTCATTATTATTTCTCTATAATCATCATCTAAAAAGACGGTACATACAAAGAAAAATTCGCAATGGAGTATATGAAGTTGCATATAAAAGATTGTATTTCTATGGTTTTAACTCTCGGTTTTAAGTACAGTGTATGTGAAACTTTTCTTTGAGGAAAGTATCTTTGCAAAATAATGATAACATGATTATCCTTTGTGCTGACGTCAAAATGCGCGTAAAACAAGAACGTAGTTCAGAGAAAAAACGGAATTATGTGCAGCCATTTTACTGTCATGAGAGGATCCAAAATGCATACCACCTGCGAAGTAAATATAAAATGGTTCTCGGCTAGCCGAGTAATTTTAGCTTTTCAGAAAGGTCAGTTCGAATTCTTGAGACTCTGTGGTATTAAATTCCATGATCCTACCATAACAGGTTACCTGAATGGAGCTGAGGACTACTACAACCACACAGTGGCCTGGCAGCACCATCCCTACCTGGACTTCCGGAGTCAGGATGGACCGGTCTTTAACGAACAGGGGCATTACTCTGCACAGCTTTTTACCACACAAGCTGTGAATCTAGTTAAGTCCCATGACATCAGTAAGGTGAGAGTTCTAGTTTAATTTATCACCATCATCATCAGTAGCAGCAGAATAGAAGAGGAAATGGCAGCAGCAGCAACAACAGGAATATCGTCATCGTCTTCATTCTTCTCTTTATCAGACCTCATCATCATCATCCTTTATTTATCTAATTTAATCTCAAAGACGCCAACTACAGCTTTTTAATTATTCGCCTTTTATTGCCCGTTTGTTCTGTGTCTAGTCACTGAGATTTTTTTTTCCTCTTGTGTGCATCCTCTAGATCCACAGCACTGGTCAACACAAATTTCGGGAAGGTCTAGCCACAGAGTGGAATAAAATGTGTCAAAAATTTACCTTTCCATTAAAGCATTTCAGCCACAGCTGATATTTCTGTCGCCAGAATTATCATGATCAACATTACCATTCTCTTCATAACTACAGCAGCAGTTCTAGTCAGAATATGTTCTTTAGCGGAGGGAGGAAGATGGGGCAGGAGACCCCGAAAGAATGGAAGAGGAAAACGAAATGAAGAGAAACACAGAAAAGAGAAGGGAAGAGAAACTATGAGGATGAGACAATTAAGTGATGTGTCTTGGTGAAGTTGGGGAAAGGGCCTGAACGAGATATCAATGGTCCTATTTGAACATTAAATGTAGATCGTTTTTCCACAGCCATTCTTCCTGTATTTGGCCTACCAGTCCGTGCACGCACCTCTGGAGGTTCCAGATCGTTATAGGGAAAAATACAATTTCATCAAAGACAAAGACAGGCACACATTCGCTGGTAAGAAATTGCTCTAGGGATAAAAGGATGTGAGCAGAAAATAGACAGCTGGAATGGTATCTTTTTATCGTGAAGGACAGGCACCTTTCAAGAATTCGACGTAGGATAATGCCATCATCGGAATAGAATACTGTATAAAAAGGGTGGGCTAGGAATTCAGTATAAACGTGTTTCCAGCAGAATTCAGTATAAAAAAATAGAAAATAGAAAAATGGAAAAGGATATAAAATCGTAGTATGGAACCCGATATAAAATGCCCTGATCAGAACACATTATAATGCCAAAGTACGGATTATGACATAAAATTGTCTGTGCAGAATTTTGATATAAAAACGCATTATTAGGAACAGAATATAATGAGAGAAACAGGAACAGGATATAAAAATACTGTGACCAGAATACAATTTAAACATTTTTTAACAAATAAACAGACTTTTAACGTTTCAGTAAGACATACATAATGAACCTTATCAGCTGTATATACGCAAATATTATTATTACAAAAGAGCTAAGTAAAGATTCTCCTCAATACAATATTTATGTTGCTGTTTTAGTTGATAATGTCACCAATCGTAAAGTTTTGAGTTCTACGTANTATATATATATATATATATATATATATATATATATATATGTGTGTTTGTATCTTAGGGATGGTTTCAGCCCTTGACGAAGGTGTGGGGAATTTAACTCAAGCTTTACAGGAAACTGGAATGTGGAACAACACGATTTTCTTCTTCTCAACAGGTAAATATAATAATATACTGTTTATAATGGCATTTTCTAAATGAAAAGAGATATGGAGATAATTTTCACTGTCCATCCTATTAAATGTTGGTTGTAATGGTCTAGTTTGTATGGGCATGATTTACTTTTATAGTGTATGAATGATTGTCTATTTGCCTGTCTGCTTGCCTGTCTGCCTGCCTGCCTGTCTGTCTGCCTGTCTGCCTGTCTGTCTGCCAACTGGTCGCCGATCTGTCTGTCCATCTGTCTGTTTGTCTGCCTGCCTGCCTGCCTGTCTGCCTGTCTGTCTGTCTGTCTGTCTGTCTGTCTGTCTGTCTGTCTCTCTCTCTCTATCTCTCTCTCTCTCTCTCTCTCTCTCTCTCTCTCTCTCTCTCTCTGCCTGTTTTCATCTGAATGAGTAGAGTGACAGTGGCAAGAATCTGCATGTTATCATTATGTAAGAAATCCCTACAGTTATATTTTATTGGCCATTGGCTGGGAAAGAAGAGCCAATCAGGACCAGATAATTAAGATAGCCATGCAAATGACAGATGCGTATTAAAAGCCGGTACTGTAGTTAACTTTGACGTATCTGTCATCATATTATATAATATTTTATTTTCGCCTCTGTGGAAATGTTCCCATAAAAGATATACTTGAGACTAATCTAAAGTCCTCTTCGGTAGACAATGGCGGACAGATTCACGCTGGAGGCAACAACTATCCACTTCGTGGCTGGAAGGCGTCTCTGTGGGAAGGGGGTCTCCATGGGGTGGGCTTCGTGTCTGGAGGAGCCTTGAAGACCAGAGGGGTCGTCAACCGTGAACTGATCCACGTCTCTGATTGGTTCCCGACCATCGTAGGACTGGCTGGAGGAAGTTTGAATGGAACCAAGCCATTGGATGGTTTTGACCAATGGGAGACAATCACGTACGTATGACAAAGCTGCTATACAGAACCCCTGCGAGTACGTAGCGTATATCTTACAATGTAGTTTGAATAACTGCACTATTGCTTGGGAATTTGTTTGGGTTACAGTTGACAAGAGCCCACCTTTACAAATTCATATCTTTCTTATTACAGTTATTAACCCTTCCATCCTTGCCCTTCCCCCAGCCCCAGGTTCACACACAAGCAGGTCACCCCAGTCACAGGCAGTTCGTTGACCTCATTTGACTGAGTTTTTCAGGGGTTGGAAAATCTGTATTAGACAACGCAAGAAAAGCATGTTAATCTCATGCTTTGATACGACTATTTATCAAAGCAGTGACTTTATGACTTACTTTGTCCTTGACATTTGATGGATGTTTTGAACTGTAGCAAGCACAAAAATAGTCCAATTTGCAAATTATCTCTGAGACAGACAGTCTGCCAATGACTGTGACGACATGTAGCTGAGATAAACGTTCTTATCTTAACGTTCGACTGTTGCTGTCATCAATATGTACATAAGAAAAACCTGTAGGCACACCACACATAGCCGCAAAAGTTTACAAAAAAAAACCAACTTCTTGCTACGTATCAGTTAAGCCGGTCGGCAACATTGTCACTGTGTGAGAGATGCTTTCTTTAATAAGCTAGCAATATATATGTACTCAGTGCTATATAAAGGGACAAAGAGAAATGCAAGTTTCCATATGTAGATGGACTCACAGAAAAAATAAGGAAAGGATGTCCTGCTCCCTAATGTCATAGCAATTTTAACTTTGAATTTAAGGGCTGTGGAAGAGTCAAACTATTATCTTACACCAAACAAAGTGTTCCGGTCAAACTGATCTTTAAGAAAGGTTTATGACTGCGTTCGCAGCAAGCCAACACGGTTGTTCTAGGGAAAATATTTATACTACCTTCAAATCATATTTCCAGCGGCGGCTCTCCCAGCAAACGGAAGATCTTGCTGCACAATATCGACATCCTGACCCCTAAGAAAGGGAAACCCTTGTATAACGACACCTGGGACACCAGTGTCCGAGCAGCTATCAGGGTCGGAGACTACAAACTTATCACTGGAAATCCCTTTAATGGGAGCTGGGTGCCGCCACCGAAGGACGATTTGTATATGATTCCAGGTGCGTACTCTATCCTGTCTCTGTTTGTTATAGAACAAAAAGAGATTCAAAGAGTCTCAAAAACAAACTTGTTGAAATTGTGAGATCTTCTTGAAGTTTTGCACTTCATAACAATTAATCTATCCATTTTGAAAAGTGCACCTTTGTCAGCAGTGAAAACCCGGTATATCCCTTCCCCAAGTAATTCATTTCTTACCAATAGGAGCGAGGATCTGAATTCACACAACTTATAAGAACATTTTAACGGGGTGATATGAGTAGGTGATTTCATTAGCTCTGGTCGACACAATACAAAAAAATATATTCTACTATCCTCAATTATGGCATTTCCCTTCCCCTCTCTCACTCTCTCTTCTCTCTCTCTCTCTCTCTCTCTCTCTCTCTCTCTCTCTCTCTCTTTCTTTCTTTCTTTCTTTCTTTCTTCCTTTCTCTCTCTCTCCTCTTTACGCTCACTCTAACTTTGG
The DNA here is from genome assembly GCA_033807755.1 of Ellobium chinense. Classification (NCBI taxonomy): domain Eukaryota; kingdom Metazoa; phylum Mollusca; class Gastropoda; order Ellobiida; family Ellobiidae; genus Ellobium; species Ellobium chinense. Next base: position 1,160,732 of record JAWQUT010000083.1, on the reverse strand, counting down.
TTTTGATTTTCTGCTTATTATTGCCTTTTCTCCACAGTAAATTTGTCTCTCTCGGAATTCCTGGCCTTGCGTTCCTCATTCTATCTCATTCCTAAGACATCTGTTACTATTATCTTTCACGAGGACAGCCAAAATCAACTGTGAGCAAATGATATTTCAGGCTGCACATTATAAATTCTTAAACCAGTCACAATACCTGTAATCGGCACAAGTTTTGATTTAGCTGCGACAACCAAAAGTTAGTTTGAAAGTGTAGCATACAGTATTAAACATCAGTATTTTTCATATTGTAGACATATTACTCTGAAACCACTGTTTTACCATGTGTTTTATTTATATTTCTCTAGCGCAAATTTGCATTATGAAGTTTCATGGAAGAGTGGGAAAACTGCGAGCAGTTTTTTTGTGATACAAGTGACCATTAACATTATAACAATTATAACAATGTGAATATAATACTTTCTTCTCCAGAACCCAATGAAGCCCCTACCAAGAATGTCTGGCTATTCAACATCACAGCTGACCCTACAGAACACCATGACCTGTCAGATGAAAGACCAGATGTGGTCCGACAGTTGCTGAACATGATCAAAGATTTCAACAACACAGCTGTACCCCCGCGGTTCCCCAAATCAGATCCAAGGGCGGATCCAGCGTTACACGGCGGAGTCTGGGGGCCCTGGGAGTGAGGAGCATAGAATAAACATCTACAGGCACTAATAGCCATTTTCAGGGTGTCGCCATATGTCATCATAAAAAAATGACATGTGCACATTCTGAACGCCAGAATCTACAGTAAACATTCTGAACGACCTATAATGAATTTGTTAAAAACAGCCACCAATCCGTGTACAAATACTTCGTCAAGTCATTAGGACTTGATTTATATGTTTATCATTATCATGTATTCTCATAATAGAATCATTCGTGTTGATGTGTAGCGTCGTATCACACATAAATGAAGTTTGAGGACAACAAGACAAACAGATTCGCAGGCAAACTCAATAGGAGAGTGTGTGTGTGAGGAGGGGGGGGG
>JAWQUT010000083.1:1132356-1152522 GCA_033807755.1 Ellobium chinense | reverse complement strand
GAAGAGAAGAGAAGAGAAGAGAAGAGAAGAGAAGAGAAGAGAAGAGAAGAGAAGTGACAAATATCAGAACACCTGGAATAATGATTTCTAGAGATTCACTCATTAACAGACAGTCTGACAACATCACAGACCAGCTGGTTGTATGAAAAAGTATCGTCTCTGAGTCTACCCGTATTTAACAAACATTATTCATTATAATTCATACTAAAATAATATTCATCCTATATCAGCATAGAATTGAGGCCCTCTTTATCATCTCATTGACTATTTATTTCCACCTCTGTCTCCGTGTTTCTCTATTGATATTTTTCTCTCTTTCACACACACAGATACACACAGACACACACACACACACACAGAGATACACACAGACACACACACACACACACACACACACACACACACACACACACACACACACACAAAACATCGGAGCATATACACAAAAGACAATTCTCTGGAATCGTTAGAAAATAGCAACATAGCAAGAAGTGTAGACCGTGAAGTTTTAATTTGCTGTAGTAGTTACCCGCCTTCTTATTACCAACGAATGTTAGTATCCTCCCTTGGCTTTATCAGTTCAGCACAACGGTGGGGCAGAGTTCTGACATGCGTTCTCTCAGTGTTCCAAAATTGAAAAATTCTCCCCTCCCTTTGACAGTCGCTATATTGATTCTGAGGGAGATTTTTGTTTCTGTATTTTAAAGAAGTAAATATATACTGTATATACATTTCAATTCAGTTCATTTAGGAACAACTTCTTTACAACGGAGGTGCAGCCGATCGGGGTGATTAGGCTGCGCGTCCTCGTAAAATTACAATATAATACATAAAGACATTATCGTTGCCCCCTCAATGAAACATCGCAGAGTCGATCTAGAAAGTTTTACAGGAGAAGCCAAAAAAGCGATTGATTTGTATTGTATATCCCGCTGACAGCTGAAATTTTCCCTCAAGCTTCTAAAGTGTCTTAGAAATGTTGCTCCTATAAGAAATTGAGAACACTTGAATGGTTTCTGTGATTTAAAGGATAACGAGATTTTTTATTGTTTCGAAACCCTTTTGAACATACCTCGTATTTCATAACTAGGTTTGATCTGTTGCGTTTCTCCGTGACGAGACGGAACAAAGTTCGCTGTCTCGAGTATTTCTAACTTCGTATCTAAACTTGGGTTTAGAAGATAGAGGCAGATCGAGAAAATAAACTGGATATCAAATGAAGTTAGAAAAGTTTAAGTGTATGATGAGTTGGAGGAAAGTGTAAATGGAAAATTAATAATTTTTGGGGTGAAAAGTAGAAATTGGTAACTACAACTGTTATTCCCATAAAGTATACCTTAAGAAGTAAGGTTTAAAGCAATACTCTTTCTAACACCCTTTCTCTCTCTCTCTCCCTCTCTCTCTCTCTCTCTCTCTCTCTCTCTTCCTCCCTCTCCCCTTTTGTCTCTGTCTCTCTCTTTCTCGCATATAGGTATCCGAGGTCCGTTTAACTCATCGTTAAACAAGGATGGGTGTTGGTGTTATACCAACTATTCTTTCTCTCTCTCTGCCGTCCTCTTTCTCTCTCTCTCTCTCTCTCTCTCTCTCTCCTCTCTCTCTCTCTCTCTCTCTCTCTCTCTCTCTCTCTCTCTCTCTCTCTCCTTTTCACTCAAAAGGGACCAACCGTATATTGGTAATTTCATGATGGGACGAACAATACAATGTAATTATTATACATTATAAAAGTAACAACATTTTTTTTTAATAGTAAAAGATAATCATTGGACAACCAGCTCAGTTTCAGGCTCACGTACACCCACTTCCCACTCCACCCAAACCAGTGAGTTACACATACCTTAAAATCAGTGAATTTATCAAAAAATATTAGCGGAAAATTAATATTAAAAAAAACAAACCATTATGGTTATACATTGAATGGGGTAAAGTGTCGTAAAATGTGTTGTGATCATTTGGTATGACCGACTTTAGTGCCCGGAGACGATTATTACACCGATGTGATCTTCCTGCCTGAGCTACTCAGCGCTGGTGGCTTTAACACAGGGGTAATTTTGGCATCACTAGTTGATGTGGTAGCTCAAGCCATTCCTGCAGGTCATGTGAGAGTTTGTACCCATCAGGATGATACTGAGGCAATCACTTGCGGGTCATCCGCCATCTTTCTTGGATGGATGACGTCAGAATTGCATTCTGCAGAACTTTTTTTTTTTGTAGTTGATTAACTACAAGTTACTTTGATCACAAAAATAATTTCACTACTCTAAAACTACTTTCTATAATTTGGTATTCTCTACTTTACCACTACTTTTCAAAATGTACTCACTACTTTTTTCACTACTTTTACCAGCTTGTATAATGATTCTCAAAAACAACATAACTGATGCATGGAATTAATTAAAACTATGTCACTGTTTTACAGAATAACATTTATTCATTAAAGAGATAGAAAGGAAAAAAAAATGAATAATAAACATCAACAGTTGTTGTATTTCAGAACGACTCAAAGCCGGTCGTGCTAAAAAAAAAAATAATGAAACACGNCCCCCCCCCCCCCCCCCCCCCAAAAAAAAAAAAAAAATTGACGAAAAAAAGTAGCGTAAGTACTCACTACTTTTTTTTCTACATTCATTACCGCTACAACTACTTCTTGGGCGCTGGTTTTCGCTACGCTAAAAACTACCAATTTTTGTCAGAAAGTACTCACTACTTTTTCGCTACATATTCGCTACACAACCCTGACCTACTGTAAATTATACATACTCACAAACCATTGTGAAGACTGCTAGACTATTGCTGGTCTAGCAAATTTTCCTGCTGCACTCATAACCTTCCAATCAAAATACAAAGTCACGGTGTGGATTTTATCCAGCTATATCTAAATCTTGCTCTAGCTTGTTTTGTGAGGCTTCATCATAATGTAATGTTGTGGTGGTATGTCATAAATCTTTTAGACATTGGATCTGATGTTTCAGCCTGGGGAATGAACCTTACTCAAACTATAGACCATAAATTTGTTAGCCATTGACAGTGAATAATCTGCGTCTACATACTTTGAAGTGCAGATTAGAAAAAGCCATACCATGCTGATTTTGTTAAATATTTTATAACATATCATAATGCTAAAGTTTAGTGACTCACCTCTATATCTAGTTTTTCAATACCATTCACACTATAATCTATTTAATGGTTCATTGTTAGGCCATTGATGAAGCATATATTCTTTCTACATATTCTCCACATGTCTAAACTTGAATTTCAGGCATACAGGGGACTTGAAGTGTTATCAAGCAAACAATGGTTGGACTTTTCATCTAGCCCAGGGCAAAAACTGCATTTAATGTCTGGGAAGGTGGGTGTGCCAGCTTACTGTCCCTTCTGCAAAGGCACCATCAGGATATTTTTTTTTCAAATTTCTAATGAGCCCACCCCCATTTTTTTTTTAACTCAACATAGACTGACTTTGAAAGGCAACAGACAGATGATAAAATACCCAGCCTCCGTAAAAAGTAGCCAGCTGTGTAAAATGTCCTTTTCTGAATACTTTGCAATGAAAAAAATCTGACTTTGGTCACATAGTTTGAAAATGGTTGAGAAAATAAAATTATCAATGAATTTGAATGAAAAAAATAAAGACCGAGACCGTTTTTCTGGCAACCATAGACCTTTTGAGGTGTTTCAATGTGTGAATCATCATTTCTAGTCCCCTGCAACACTATCATAGCATTGTTTTATTCATCTGACCACTATTTTAAAAAACACGTTTTTTTTACAGTCCAGCCCCCTTAGGGCAACCTGGACAACATATCCTTCTGATAATACACTCGCGAAAGCTTGATATATGGGGTTGAGCGTTTTACTGACGATTTAATATGCTGTGTGTTCTTTTTGTACTAATGTAGGGGAGAGATCTTTTGTAGGAATAAATTAATGTGGAATACTTGTTAATTGTTTGTGGAGAGGAGAGTTATATTAACCCCTATGAAATTACAGTGTCATGACCAAGCATTTTCTATCGTTTGTGCTAATTTACAGGTCCTTCATTATCAGAAGATACCAGAGAAACTTCCACAGCCATTGTAAATTGTGAAGTGGATAGCAGTGTTCTCTCACATTCTATAGTTGTGTGTCAGGTGTGTATAATATTAAGTATGCCTGATGAAGAAACCTTGCTTTTATTTACATTTAAACGTTTTGAAAGTCGTTATAGCTTGGCTTATTTCATACAGCTGAAGTGTATTTCAAAAAACGTTTATAGTCTGAACATATCACATTGTGATTTGATCTCTTCAGCAAAAACACCCTGCACCTACTAGAAGTTGTCATGGTCATCAGTTCTTGGTGGTAGCTATGTATTGCAAATTGATGTTTTTCATTGAGAAGACTTGTAAACATCTCTTGTTTATTGTTCTCCATTGACAACATGAATTTGTGTTAGCACAGCGGCAAACCAGTGCTTTAATAACAGCATGTGCTCCCGAACACATTTATGATGAAAACATTAAGTATGAAACAAGTGAATGGCAAAATATTCTGAAATTTTGGCAAGTCCTGATATTCTGATATTTTATTTTGTTATGCTGGTCTCTGTCCCTGTCTCACTCTCATCAGCTGTAAACACTCCTGACTTGATCAACTCAAGGTCAGACAACGATTCTTATTCAGTTTAAATTAACCTGGCTTGATCTGTTTGCATCACACCATCTTAGTTGTCACGCTATAGACTAACTAGATTCAGCAGGGCAACTGTTAAGTTTTTCTAAGATAATCCCAAACGTCCTAACATGAAATGACTCAGTGGGTTCTGTGAATTTCAATTAAACATGTTCAAAGTCTATGGTTTATGCCCTTGCTGAGTTGTGGTGGGCTGTATCTGTCAGACAAAAAGATCTATTACTCAGTTATTTACAGGTATGCTACTCTATTTCAGAGGTCTCAATGAAACTTGCACCTGTGTTTGTGGAGCAAACCTACATTGACATGCAAGCCAGTCTAATGGAAATTTACAGTGGATATTCCCAAGGTTGAATCTGCCCATATCAGGGACATGGACTTTACTGCCCCTGACATTCAGCTAAAGCGTCAGATGGAGGGCACCAGCCTCAGGACTCTAAACGTTAAAGGACAGATGTCCACCATCGCGATACTGGTGGAATTTTAAATGCTAGTCCAAAGATACAGAAGAGGTAGTGTGTATGAGAGTAAGCATCTCACACTGAAACAAAGACTGTTTGGAGTTTGCAAGTGTACTGTATCTGAAATCACGGAAATTAGTGCCGCTAAGTCCGTAAATTTTTGTTTGTTTGTTCATAACTCCTTGAAAAATCTTTAAAAATGTCTTTAGATCTTGTTACTGAAAATGAACCCCTGGATGTGCAGCAGACTTGTTCCCAATCTAAATCAAACCTGTGATGTAGGAAAGGATAATCGCATCGAAACTGTACCATATCTGCCACACAAAGATTTGAGTTTCCATCTACATCTTTAATCCAGAGCATGACAGTATGAGACAGCATTTCTGTTCCTGCTGTAACCATATAATAATATAGAATGCTTTTCTTTCTTTCTTTCTTTCTTTCTTTCTTTCTTTCTTTCTTTCTTTCTTTCTTTCTTTCTTTCTTGCTTTCTTTCTTGCTTTCTTTCTTTCTTTCACTATTTCTGTCTCTCTTTCTTTTTCCCTTTATTTCACTCTTCCTTTCTTCGTTGCATTTCTTCTTTCTCCCTTGCTTGTCTTTTTTCGTTTACTCTCACCTTTTATTTTTTTTTTTCTATCATTTCTTTCATTCTTTCTTTCTTTCTTTCTTTCTTTCTTTCGNACACAGTCCCTTGTGTGTCTGTGATGCTCATCTGAAATATTTGTGAGTGGGAATGGGCAACGAAAATTAGGAGTGAGCTGAGAGCAGAAAGTCGTTAGTAGTAGGATATAGTAAAAATATTTGCGCGTGTCTAACCACGAATGCCACGCATCACAGTCACTCCTTCCACTGATGACTCCTGGCGTCAGGGCACTTTCCTCCGCGGGCGTCTCCTACGGGCGTTTTGTCTTGCCTTTCACATCAAATCTTTTTTTTTTTTCAGATCACTGATGATATTAACAATATAAGGCGCAATACCTCCTAACATCTGCTCCGATACCAGGCCAGTGAAAGCTACCAAAGATGCGATCTGCTGTCTTCTTAGATGCAACGTGTCCTGCCATTACACTGTCGAGGACTAGAGCCATAGCCGTCTCCCGAAAAGGTTTTGGAACGATAAGTTGATCTACAGTTAAGATGCGATTGTTGTCCGTGTAACGGCGCCATAACAGATCATTCTCAACATAGTAAAGCCATGACTGGTTTTTCCTTTCCCGTGGGACGCCTGTCGTGGTATCAGCCCTTACTTTATTAAGTATGCTATCTTGCTGCTGCGTTCTAGCGAGATCCTCATGCTTGATGTCCAGTTTCGTTCTCAAAGTCTTCAAATGAAACTGATAAATCCAAATTCGAAATGGCTGGAGACCCCATTTTTGCACCGCAGTCAGACTTGTATTGATCTAGCCCTATCACATTGTACTTATGTCACGGACTAACATCGACCTTCTTTCTATTTCAACTTGTGTTCTAGGTAGTGAAGTAACCATGGCAACTGCTCTTCTCTGTTGGGTTAGAGGTCATGGTTCACCTCCTCCATTCCTGCATATTCTGCAAAATGATTTCCCATATCAAATGCCTGATAGTTGTAACATGCATATTTATAGTCAATATAACTGACTGTATCGTCTTTTTCATTGTAAATGATAATTGTTAGCAACAGATTATTGTGGCTGAACACAATTTTCATATTCAAAGCTTCCAGTGTTTTCATTTTTTCATTCAGTTCTTTCCGCGGATTCTCTTTACTGGAATTTCCGCTTTAATCACTTTCTGTTTAAGTGGATCTTTAAAATTGTACAGAAGCTGCATCTATCCAGGACTGTCTCATCCAGTGGTTCCCCTGGAAAGAAGCCATAGGCCAAAGCATGTTTTAAAGACACAGTGTACAGGGGATGCACACTGGGCTTCGCTCAACACATGAAATGTATCTTGGTCTTCATCTCTGTCTATGATAATATCTGTTCCTTTCCCATTGTCACGCACCAAGACCATGTTGTCAACATCCATTGCTTGGTAGCATCCCATAAGTTTGTTTGTGATGCCATCAGTAAACACTTTAAAGCGTATGTTGTTGATATCCCATTCTGGCCGTATATACTGTAAAATCCTCTTTGCCCTGTTCTCAATAGTAGTGAGTACAAGGGAACGGCTATCGGTGTTACCAAGAATAATATGGAAGTAGTGTTAAGTTGACAGGTACACTTATGCCTTTCGCTCATTGACAGTGGACAGTACGGACGGGCGAATTACCTTGCTCTTCACATCCAATCTTTATCAGATCACTGATGATATTGACAATATGATATATGTGTATTTTACTCCTAACAATGACAGGCTGTAGTTCAAGCCTTCTGGTACTTTAAACTTTAGTCACACATTTACTGACATTTAACAGGTAAAATATCTGATTCAGCCTGTCGGACGCCTGTCGTGGCATCAGCCCTTACTTTATTAAGTGTGCAATCTTGCTGCTGCGTTTTAGCGAGATCCTTAGGCTTGATGTCCAGTTTCGTTCTCAAAGACTTCATCTGAAACTAATAAATCTAAATTCAAAATGACTGGAGACGCCATGTTTGCACCGCGGTCAGACGTGTATTGTATCTAGCCCTACCACATTGTACTTCTGTCACGGACTAGCATCGACCTTCTTTCTATTTCAACTTGTGTTCTAGGTAGTGAAGTAACCATGGCAACTGCTCTTCTCTGCTGGGATAGAGGTCATGGTTCACCTCCTTCATCCCTGCATATTCTGCAAAATGATTTCCAATATCAAATGCTTCATAGTTGTAACATGCATATTCATAGTCAATATAACTGACTGCTTCGTCTTTTTCATTGTAAATGATAATTTTTAGCAATAGATCATTGTGGCTGAACACAATTTTCATATTCAAAGCTTCCAGGGTCTCCATTATTTCACTCAGTTCTTTCCGCGGGTCCTCTTTGACTGGAATATCCGCTTTAAACAAGTTCTGTCTCAGTGGATCTTTAAAATGTACAGGAGCTGCATCTATCCAAGACTGTACTTTTTTCCCCTATACTGAGATGTAGGTGAATCCTGACATTTGTCTGCGTATGATCCACGAGCACGATGAAGCCGGACTTTCTTACAGATGTCTCATCCAGTGGTTCCCCTGGGAAGAAGCCATTGGCCATACCATGTTTTAAAGGCACAGTATACAGGGGATGCACACTGGGCTTCACTCAACACACGAAATGTATCTTGGTCTTCATCTCTGTCTATGATAATATCTGTTCCTTCCCCATTGTCACGCACCAAGACCATGTTGTCAAGATCCCCTGCTTGGTAGCATCCCATAAATTTGTTTGTGATGCCATTAGTAAACACTTTAAAGCGTATGTTGTTGATATCCCATTCTGGTCGTATATGCTGTAAAATCCTCTTTGCCTCGATCTTAACAGTAGTGAGTACAAGGAAACGGCTATCGCTGTTACCAAGAATAATATGGAAGTAGTGTTGACAGGCACATTTATGCCTTTCGCTCACTGACAGTATGGACGGGCGAATTACCTTGCCCTTCACATCGAATCTTTATCAGATCACTGATGATATTGACAATATGATGTGTGTGTATTTTACTCCTGAAAATGACAGGCTATAGTTCAAGTCTTCTGCTACTTTAAACTTTAGTCACACTTTTCATCATCATCACCAATGCCTTCCACTCCCAGCAGGGTATAGGCCACGTACAAGCGAATTCCATCTTTCCCTTTCTTGGGCCATCTTTCCAAGCTCGTTCCAAGTGAGCTTCATCTCTCGCATGACCCTTTCTGTGATCGTTTCCATGTCTCCCGTGGCCTACCCCTGCCTCGTGTTCCTTGCGGGCTCCATTGCAGTGATTGCCTGGTGATGTTTCCACCAGGTTTTCTGAGGGTGTGTCCAATCCAGCGCCATTTAGGGAGTCCAATTTCTACTTCTATTTCCTTTTATCCTGTTCTTGCCCATAGCTCTTCGTTTCGTAGCTTGTCTTACCACTTCGTTTTTTGAATACTCCTCAAGCATCTGTTGATGAATGTCTGGACTGTTCATTACTGTCTTTGTTGTCTTCCAGGTTTCACAGCCATAGAGGAGCACTGAAGACATTTGAATTGAATGCTGCTTGCCTTCCAGACCTTTGATAGTTGATTAAATGCATTCCTTGCTCTGGCAGTCCTTGCTTTTACATCCGCTTCCGTACCACGTTTTTTGTCAATGATACTTCCCAGGTAGGTGAATGAGTCAATTTCTTCTAGGGATGTGTTTTCTACCGTGACAGCAGAGCTTGAGACTGTGCCTAGTTTTAACACTTTAGATTTCCCAGGATGTATACGTAAGCCGACGCTCTTTGATAGACTGTTGAGTTCCTCGGTCTTTTCTTGCATCTGAGAGGTGTGTGTGACAGCAATGCAAGATCATCTGCGAAGTCCAAGTCGTCCAACTGTTGCCAAGGTGTCCACGGGATTCCATTTCGTGTGCCATTTGTGGCACATTTACTGACATTTAACAGTTAAAATATCTGACTCACAGCCTGTGGGACGCCTGTCGTGCTATCAGCTCTTACTTAATTAAGTATTCTATCTTGCTGTTGTGCTTTAGCGAGATCCTCAGGCTTGATGTCCAGTTTCGTTCTCAAAATCTTCAATGAAACTGATAAATCCAAATTCAAATTGACTGGAGACGCCATGTTTGCACCGCGGTCAGACATGTATTGTATCTAGCCCTACCACATTGTACTTCTGTCACGGACTAGCATCGACCTTCTTTCTATTCCAACTTGTGTTCTAGGTAGTGAAGTAACCATGGCAACTGCTCTTCTCTGCTGGGATAGAGGTCATGGTTCACCTCCTTCATTCCTGCATATTCTGCAAAATGATTTCCAATATCAAATGCCTCAAAGTTGTAACATGCATATTCATAGTCAATATAACTGACTGCATCGTCTTTTTCATTGTAAATGATAATTTTAGTAACAGATTATTGTGGCTGAACACAATTTTCATATTCAAAGCTTCCAGGGTTTCCATTATTTCATTCAATTCTTTCCGCAGATCTTTGATTGGAATGTCCGCTTTAAACACTTTCTGTTTCAGTGGATCTTTAAAATGTACAGGAGCTGCATCTATCCAGGACTGTACTTTTTCCCTATACTGAGATGTAGGTGAATCCTGAAATTTGTCTGCGTATGACTCACGAGCACAATGAAGCCGGATCATCTCTTCATACATAAACCTCTGAATTTTTGGCTCTCTTACAGATGTCTCATCGAGTGGTTCCCCTGGGAAGAAGCCATAGGCCATACCATGTTTTAAAGACACAGTATTCAGGGGATGCACACTGGGCTTCACTCAACACACGAAATGTACCTTGGTCTTCATCTCTATCTATGATAACACTGGGGAACACGTTTGACACCTGTTATAGGGTAATTGGGGGTCACTGAGTCCGAAAATGCCACCAGTTTTGCAATATCAGGTCAAATTTTGACACACTATCGAAAAATATATTATGGTAACAAATAGGTGAAATCAGGGGACATAACCATCAGAATCACAAAACTTGTCAAGGGAAGTCATTGCATTTTTTTTTATTAAAAAACAAATGATCGTGTTTTAGGCAAATATGGTGTAAATACTGTTGTTTATTTTGGTTTTTTTTGTTTAAGAATAATTAAATGTAATTTTATTTTAAATTAAACTTATTTTAACAAAACATACTAAAATTAAAAAAAAAAAAAAGAAATACATGCAAAACTATGAAGCATTAGAGTTTGTCGAGGTCTGTAATTCTGGATGTTAACATATAAGTAGTTTTGTTCTGTGTGCACAGCAGTTTGCAAAAAAGTGAATTTCTTTGAAGACAGGGGAAGTGTTGATCATTGGTTGGTTGTTTACCCTAAGTGACGCGCTTATTGCCAAAATATCTGATTGAATGAAACGCAATTTTCATAATATTTGCCTTGTAGTGAGTCATTGATTGATATCTGTCCATGTTTTTTTTTTATCAAAACCATTTTAATCTAGAATTTTGCATAATAAGCAAGAAAACTAATCCTCATGCTATTGCTTTTCGGTACACACAGTGTGATATGAAAATATAATAATGAACCCATAGAGATGTATCGATAACGCTGTCCTGTAGAACAAAAAGTTTGGCCTGAAAGAGAAAGCCTAACGGTGGGTGAGAAAAACATCATTCATGAAGCTCTTGTTGAAAGAGAAAGAATTGTCTTCCCCCCTCTCCACATCAAGCTTGGCCTCATGAAACAATTTGTCAAAGCCCTTGACACAGATGGTGACTGCTTCAAATACTTAGCTGTAGCCTTTCCTGGTCTAAGTAGTGAAAAGCTGAAAGCCGGTATTTTCGATGGACCACAAATCAGGAAATTGATTCAAGATCCAAATTTTGTACAAGCTATGAACAATACAGAGAAACAGGCATGGGAATCATTTGTGGATGTTGTGAGAAACTTTCTTGGGAACAGGAAAGCTGAGAACTATAAGCAGATTGTTGACAACATGCTCAAACATTTCCAAAAGTTAGGCTGCAATATGAGCATCAAGGTCCATTTTCTCTTCAGTCACATCGACAAATTGCCATTTAATTTGGGAGCTGTGAGTGATGAGCAAGGAGAACGTTTCCATCAGGACATTAAGGTGATGGAGGAGAGATATCAAGGGAGGTGGGACACATATATGATGGCTGACTACTGCTGGGGTGTGATGAGAGACTGCTCTGGGACATAGCATTCCAGGCGTTCTGTAAAGCGAAAATTTGTGCCTTAACGCTCTTGCAGCAAGTAATCTTTGTCAAGACAATAGTCTAAATGTATTAAGTATTTTACACAGGCCTTAGACAATTTCAATGGCTTTTTGTTTCCTAGAGAGTCAAAACAGTTAAACTAAGCCTTATCAAGGGGGGTAACTCGTACAGGAAAAGTTTGACCTGATACAGAAAAACTAAGGCCAGATCTGGAATCAGTGACCTCAAAATAGAGGGAAATGGGTCTCAAAGTGAAAACACTTTTTAAAAAGTTTATTTTTGTTCCCCAGTGTAATATCTGTGATGACCTCTGTTGTTGTACCCAATGCAGACAACTCCATATGCGCAACACCTGAACTTCTCAATTATCATAGCACAACAAATTCGAACCAATAATAAATGGGAAATCCTCATCAGTGTTTTTATCTCATGGACTGATCTCAGCAGAGATTTAGACAGAGACACTTCTTAAGAGGCTCCAGTTGAGCAATGAGTGCTTTCTGTCTTTCCTGAGACTGGGATCAGTCCATGAAACAGAGACATTGATGTAGATCCCGATTTTCTTTTAGTAACTTGATTATGGAGAAAACACTTTTTTTTTTATGTTTGTAGGTCTAGATTGTGGCAGCTTCTCACATGTATTGCTGGTCATTAACACTTATTCTCCCATATTGAAATTCCTCTTATGTCCCCTGATTCCCAAATTCTTTCCCATTAAATGTGAGAAATTATAGTGGGTATACAAAAAACACCACCAAACAATATCTATTTTACTCACATACCTGAAACTTATATAGCTGTTGTAGATATGGATGAACTTTAATTAAAACACAATTTCAAGGACATTTACTCCAATTATGAATGTTTTTTTCGCTTTCTACCCTTTTCTCTAGTTAACGCCAAACCCATCCTCTTCCGCCTGAGCACAGCCTTGACCTGACAGTTCCAGCCCAAGGCTAAATAGTGCCTGGCAAAATGAAATAAAATGGAAACAGTTTCTTATGACATCAAAACTGGCCCCCTGGAGCCCTCATCACTGGAAACAGGGCATGCCAAAAGAGGGAAAAGGGAGATGAAATATAACCCCTAAGTAGCACGACCCAGTAGTGAACGTACAATTAGAGGTCTAACCATAAAATTGCATTTGGTGTAGGTAAACTTTCTGGACAACTTGAATATAACGCATTTTTGTGACATTATATTCTGGACATAAATGGGATTACCTAGTTTAGTAGACGCAGGATGTGCAGTTCCATGTGGGCAGCTCATGTCTGGGCTAAGGGAGACAATGCACATCAAAAATATATTACTGAGATGATAAAAAAAAAAAGCACTCTATAATGAGAAGGACAGGTCTTATAATATGCTTTTATTAAGTACAACATGCCAGATTAACCCCAGTGTTGTAATGAGTTCTCTATATATATGTTCGTTAGCATATTTCCTTGCAGAAAACTGATAGCAAAATAAATCATAGTAGAGTTATTCTTGTGACTGTTACACAAGGACAGTGCTAACATGCAGTCGAGTGGCTAATTAAAATGTTGCATCTGTACTGATTTGGTGTCTTAAGTGATGTCTTTTGTTTTGCACTACTAAATAATACATTGTGATAGTCATGAATAATACTTACTCCCAAGGGCACTGAGACAAAGTTTTATTACCTTTTCTGATGGTGCCGTGAATAACCTCACTACTTCCTTTCTAGTAGTGTGTATGTGTATGTGTGTGTGTGTGTGTGTGTGTGTGCGTGTGTGTGTGTGTGTGTGTGTCTGTCTGTCTGTCTGTGTGTGTGTGTTTTTCTTTTGAGCACTATGTTACATAATTATGGTTGTTGTTACTAAATACTGTTGTTACACAGTTTCTGTCTTGGTTGTAGCCAACCCAGCTGTTATAGAGATTTCAAACTTTAGAGACAAGTAGTCTGAGCTACAGGTTTTGTGCAACATTCATTTTATGTGTACTATATCATGGGTCACTGTTGTGAAATACAGCTGATAAATGATTTAGGAAAAGCATAACAACCGGTGGGTAGGAGGATAGGGGTTATTAGATTTTTTTTGGTAAGTTAAACACGTTTATGGATTTCCTTGTGATTGTGGCTGGAAATCATTTCGATGTTTCAGATTTGTAAGTTTGATTTTTTTTTTTTTACACTTTTCACGCAGATTTGATAAAATGTGAAAACGACATCAAAATGAAAAAAAAAAATGAGTTTAACCCTGTAAGACCCACAGTACCAAATGTGGCACACAAGCTTGGAGTGTCCGTTCTTGTTTTTTGACATGCCGTAGACCTATATCGATAATCATTCCCTAAAGAAATGTACATAACAGTCAGATTTCTCAAGGTTTATTTTCAGTAAGCACATTTACTCATTACATGTCAGTATGTGAAAATAATCTTCATATATCATAGTACTGTGCTTCTGCTCTTGGGACTCAGAGGGTTAAAAAAAGAAGACTGAAAACATGCTCTGTAATTCCATAGATGGCACCGGCACTGATCAACTCAGCTTTTATAACTTGTTTAGCATTCAAAATTCATCTTGTCATTCTGTCATCCTTTGGCTCGGTGTCATGAAGGAAAAAAAAAAGTATTAAATGGCTAATCAGCAGTTAGAGCACTGAAGCAAAAGAAGACCGCCATGAAGCGATAGGATAATCCGCGAGTCATCTAATGCTGTTCACAAGTTGCTCTAAACCATTACGATCACGCAGAGAAAGCAGGGAGCGGTTACCCGCCAACCTCATGTAGAAAACCGAAAGTCATGCTTGCTAATCCTATTCAATATCCCCCATTTAACCCGGAGTAGTGAAATACACACTGCCCTTTGTTGGTTTTCTTTTTCCTTTGAGTACCAAAAGGTTTTTAAAATGTGGCTCCTGCAACCTGCAGTGCTTATGTGAGACATCAGAAAGTCTCATATTTAAATCATTTGAGCATGGACGCTCAAACATGAATCACTTTTGGTTCAAGAAGAATGGCATGTCTTCAGTTTATGTCGAGTTTGTTGGTTTGGAGGGTGTGGTTGGATTTAATGCAATACATCTTTATTTACTGTCAGACTGTCTGTGAAACAATATTTGATGTTGAACTGACCCGAATCAATGGAAACGTAAAATGATTCCAGGAAAATGAAAAATACAAATTATATGTTGATGTTGACACAACGACTTTCTTGTTGTTATCTTTGAGAGAGAGAAAGATGAGTGAGGGAGGAGGAGATAAGGGATGAAAATTGATAAGAAAAAAAAACCCAAGGAGATTTACTGAAACAAAGAAATTTGAAGATTGAGAAAACGAAGATGTGCTGTATTTGATCAGGAAGACATAGAAAGATGACAAGCGGACTGATAAACAAGCCTGCTCCAAATTTGACAGAAGTGTGTATAAATGCTTTATAAGATCGGGAGTGGAGTCATTCCTTTGCCTCTTGGTTTAGGAGGATGCAGTCTTGCATCAATGTTAATGGAGATTACTTCGAGAAGCTGTAAAAGTTTCAGCTCTCTAGGACCAGTAGGACATGGTTAGTGCGAGCATATAAAAGGTATACCTATTAGTACATACTTCTGAACACAACTGGAATACAGTAGTGTTAAAGATAAGGACTTCCATATTTGCATACCTTATCAAGAATGGCCCGCCGGGCTTAGTGAGTCCAGTGTTTGGTTTAATCCAGCTCTTCCAAACACATCAGACAATATAGAGATATTTCTGGGTCGATATTTTCATATTATTATCTACTATCGATAGTACCTATGACCTTATTAATGTCGCCCATCAGCTGATTACTCTGTTCCACAGAATTAAAAGCCCCAGAGAAGAGACGGAAGGTATTTCCAGGTATTCCTCACCAACCTTTCCTGATGCTCGGAGATAAGTTGTGATCTGAGAAATGGTTACGAGGAAAGCGTTTATTACAGTATTAATTATACCGTGGTACATCAGTCTGTCGTTTACGCACCTTGAGGTTTTCTGTAAAGTATAAGTCTATATAAAATAATACCAAAGCCATTCATAGGACAGAGTTCAATTGTGAAGAGCACGATACTGTAGGAGTAAAGTGCTCTACGTGTACTACTTGCCATTCCAGCCTTTTTCTTGAAGCACATGGCCGCTTATGGGTAGCTACAGAATCATCATATACTTAATACATTACATTTACATAGCACGCATGCCTTTGGCAGGCTGTGAGTGCTTACTACATTCACAGACCTACAAATTAATTCATCTTCTCAACATTCTATTCATCTCTCTCTTACTCTCTCTCTCTCTCTCTCTCTCTCTCTCTCTCTCTCTCACTCTGTCTCTCTCTCTCTCGCTCGCTGAGAAGCTCACACATCTATCTATCTTACATTCACAAACGTCACACCGGCAAATTTCACATCCAGCAAACTAAGTGATCACGCCTGCTGGACATTTGCCTGCACACGACACTTTTAAACCGCATTATTATTATCATTATTCTTATTACTTGTTAAGACATTTTTTAAAATATTTGGATTGGCATAAACCAAGTTTTCAGCGCCGTCGGAAGTCATAGTGGAAAGCAATGCCTTAAGTTGATTTTCCTACCACGATAGATAAAATGAAGAATTTTAATATATAAATATTATATTAATATCAAGAAAGTGGCATTGACATTTTCAATGTTAGCATTAGTACTAAGGACGAATATCGATCGACGAGTATCGATACCAGTTTGTTCACAGTCCTATTCTACATATCATTTCTGTGTTGACACCGTCTACCTCAAGGAACAGACCTTGTGGTGTTCAGGACTACCCGCGGCCAGCTGCAAAGTACAGGCAGGGGCGTATATATTGGGTAGCCGTCAGAGGTGATAAAAGAGAGCTTGCGCATTAACGATGTGATCTCTTACTGTCGTAAGAATTACATTGGTGAATCGCTCTGAGTGCATCCTCAGCAGTGTTCAATATGCGCAGTCATTTTTTTTTTAAGAGAGAGAGAGAGAAAGAGAGAGAAAGACAGAGAAAGAGAGAGAGAGAGAGAGAGAGAGGGGGAGGGAGAGAGGTGCTATGCTGGCTTCTGAGGCGTCAAACTTGGCTACATTTCAAAATCATTTGGTTATTACCTTTATGGCCTTTTGGCTATATTCAATGCTTGTTTAGCTAGATTTCTATACATTTTCTCATCATTTCCAAGAGAAACCAACATGTATGTGTCATTGATAACCTGGGTCTCGATTTCTGTTGGCAATAGTGTTCATGATGACCTCTACCCTCAAATTCTCTCTTTCTTCTTCTTCTTCTCCTTCCCTCTCTCCTTCCTTCTCTTCTTCTCGCACACACACACACACACAGACACACACACACACACACACACACACACACACACACACACATACACACACACACACATAGACCGATATGACAGACAGAGAGAGAGACAGACAGACAAGCAAGCTAATAAGCAGGCAAGCGGGCAGGTGTGTATATTATAGGCAGGCAGTTAGACAGAGACAAGGACGGGAAAATTGACATATAGACAAACAGGCAGGCAGGCAGACAGACAGACAGGCAAGCAAACAGGAAGAGACAAAGACAGAGAGACAGACAGACAGAGAAAGAGAAGGAGAGAGAAAACAGTAGAGAAGAAAGACAGAGAGAAATAGATGGGGAAAAAAAAGAGAAGAGACGAAAGACAGGGACACAGCCAGGGAGAAAGACAAGGAACGAGAAAACAGCAGAGAAGAAAAACAGAGAGACAGACAGACAGAGAAAGCGAAGAAAAAAGCAAGCAGCAAAGAAGAAAGACAGAGAGGCAGACAGACATAGAAAGAGAAGGGGAAAAAAACAGACAGCAGAGAAAAAAGAAAGATGGACAATTGAGAGGACAAATACATTGTTAGAATATAAACAGCGAGATATAGAAGAAACATGAACAGAAAAATGTGGAAAAGAAGAAGGCAGAGGAAATATAACCCCAAAAAAGTGGATTGGGGGGCGGGGGNGGGGGGGGGGGGGGGGGGGGGGGGGGGGGGGAGGAGAATAGAGAGAAATTAAAATAGAGAGGGAGAAAAAGGAGAAAGCAAGAGAGACCAATAAAGTTATCTTATCTTATCTTATCTTATCTTATCTTATTTTGTTATTACCATATCGCAGCCTGGCCATCCACTACCACCACAAACACCAACACCAGCAGCACCATCACGATCACCACAACAACAACAATACCACCACCACCATAAGAGTTACAATCCCCACTAACGTCATCGAGTACAGTCTCACCAACAGCACTCCCTCCGCCAACATCAACAACATCATCATTCTGATCAGCAAAGACAACAACTACAACTTCAACCACACATAATCTTATCTTCAGTTTTCGAGACACTCAGCTGGGTTTGTCACTGTGGCCGATATATAATAATGATAATAATAATAATAATAATAATAATAACAATAATGACAGAAGAAGTGATAATGATAATAACGATGATCATGATAATAATAATAATAATAATAATAATACGGATAATACCTGCAATAATAGCAATATTACAATGGTAATAAATACCAGGTTCATAATAAAATTATCGTATCCGGGCAGTGATCGCTCACAAGTCCCTATATTATTATTACCCCGGCAGATCACTACACACAAGAATATTCTCAACTCACACTAGAGACCATGCAATGCTTCTGCTATTTACAGGCGCTGATCTCTGGCATCCTGACAATATCTTTCACTGCCTATAGACAAGTCCTTACTTAAGGGAGAACTGGACTAGGGAAAAGGGAAATGAAATTATTTCCTGAAACACTTCCCTTTTAAAACGCCACTCCTCTTAAAATATGACTGGCACTGATTCATAATTTTAGATTTTTACGTCCAAATTTGTAATTCTATGTATAACGTCGCATGCCTAAAAAAAAGGAAGAGTGAAGTGAAAAAAGTCAAATGTAATGTTTTAATTAGCGTCAAAAAAAGATCTGATTCCTCATCAAAAGTGTTACACCCTCAAGTTTGTGAACGAATCGAGATGATTTCCATTACTATCAGAAGATTTAGAGCAAATGTCTAATGAAAATGATATTACAGCTGTATGACTTTTTTTTTGATTGTCTTTTTTTGGTTCAGAACTAGTTTACGGGGGACTAAATGTGATCAGGAATGCATGAAACGTATGTCGCCACAAAACAAAATTAAATTTATAGTTAATTAAAAAAATAAATGAATAAAAAATGAATGAAATAAATAAGACTTAAGACATAATTTGCTGGACAGCGCTCTACGGTGTAAAGTAATAAGACCATATCAAAGATTCGAAGAACTGACAATCAAACTCAACGAGACATGCAAGAAGATAAACTGGGAAGTTGAGCAGGGGGATAAAATAAAGAAATGTTTCTCTTCTGTCTTTCTATTGGGACGACAGGAGGGTAGGGGAGGGGAGTGGGAATGACCCTTCCAAAAGGTCAGATGACCAGAGCTCAGTCCCGTCGTATCGCAAGTGTTAAACCAACTTGAGTCAGTGTGTCAGACTTTGCTTGGCAGGTATGGGTGGTCGCGGGTGTGGCGGAGTTGTTGTTCTAGTTTTAGCACTGTGTATTATTCCACCATGTCTTGTAGTAGCTGCCCCAACTATCCAGTTCAGTTTCGGCACTGTTCAAGGTAAGTATTCGATGACAACGGGCGGGGAAGGGTAGGGAGAGAGGGAAGATTAGTTGTATTAGTTGTGATCACTCTTTTCTTTAATGAGGAAGGTTGGTTGAATGGATAATTGCTTGCTTGCTTGCTTGCTTGCTTGCTTGCTTGCTTGCTTGCTTGCTTGCTTGCTCGCTTGCGTGCTTGCTTGCTTGCGTGCTTGCTTGCTTGCTCGTTTGTTTGGTAGCTTGCTCGTTTGCTAGGTTGTTTGAGCGCAGCACTAATACTGAAATGCCTAAATAAACTAATACAAGACAGAGGTTGAGTATTGTGATAGCCCTATTGAATATCATACATTAGTTGCCGGTAGAACTGTTTCCACTACTGGTTTTGATCTAATAAATTATCAAGATAATGGCAACTATTTTTGAATAAAGAAATATATAATAATGACTTTGCTCTGGATATTGGTTCTTACTAGTTATTACCATGTATGAATAGGGATTAATTTACAATCAAAATAATAACACTTCACGTCGACTTCCGACAGTTCTGCCACATATTCCCTTTGAATTGATCTTAAGGTTACATGAGCCTAATCGGAAATGCCTTTTTGAGGCATTTGCTAAAATATTCTCCTCAGAACGTTCCGAAAAAGCCAAG
>JAWQUT010000083.1:1112356-1127356 GCA_033807755.1 Ellobium chinense | reverse complement strand
GTTATTTCACTACCAGATTTCTCAAATGTGTCTAGAAACATTACTGCACAGACTTACATAAGGGTTTACTATGTTCATCCCTCAAGAGTAAAATACGTGTAAAATATAGACATTGTCGACTCTTAGCGAACCTTAGTGAGAAATAAACTTAGAATGATAAAAATACCTCTATAATTATGCGCATTAATCTGTCTTAGGTACATGTGAGAAATCTGGAAGGGGAAGGAGTATCTGTTCTGTATTCTGTTTTTTAAAGTCTCCATAACATCGCTACCCACGATAACACTAGATTACGCAATGCGATTTTGTATACAAGAACACTGAATTAGAAAAGACCAGTGCACACCTCGACAATGCTCTATGATCTGCAGTGAAAGAGTAGTCTGTCCCGTTCAATTGCTGTTTTTCTCAGTGGTATTTTACTATGGAAAAATGTCAGTGGACCCATGAATCTCTAGCCACCCCATGGGGGAGGAAGAGGGTGTGGAAAATGAACTATATATTACTGTTTTCGGAGATGCCTTTATTATAAACACCATGGTGGGTAATTCATTCAAAACAAAACAAAGCTTGAAAACTGATTCCTTACAGAAATATGTCATTTCAAAGTAAATCAAAAGGTATGAAGGAAGAGCATCCTTACGTCATTTTCCCGTCTCTCAAGACAATTTTGTGCCTACAAACCAAGTTTTGAAAAAAAATGCATTTCAATTCAAGGCCTCGGTTGTTTGATCTTCAAGGGTGCGTGAAAGGGGAGACAATTTCATTCTGCAAACAATCCTAGATGGCTGCGATTAATGGGAAAGAACTAGAAAAGAATGCGTTGACTTGCGAGTGATGTTTACTATAATTCTATTTTTGCCTCAATCCTTAACATCTACACCTCCGTAGATTCTTGCCATATCCACCTTCGACACAGCACCGTTAATAAAACGTTTCACTAAAAAATTTAGAACCATAGATAATTGCCACCATTTTTGCTTATCTTTTACTTCCGGTTTTTGCAAAAGATGCTACTTTTAATAGGGTTGCGCAAACTTCCACATCATGACTCATAGACACGTAGCACCCGAAAACATACCCCTGTTTTGCTTCCATCTCCTCAGACTACAATATCACCAGCAGATCATGAAATGCCTGAGTCAGAAGACATCTGACGAGCTGAACCTGTCTTTTAAGATCACCCGGGATGACCTCACAGCCTCATATTCTTCCTTGAATAACTTTGGTCCTGTTGTAGATGGAGATCTCCTTCCAAGGGTAAGAATAACGGCAGTCAAAGCTACGTTTGCTTGATCACCTTCGGTGTATGAAGGGGGAGATCGCTTTATTCTGTGAGTGGTCCCTCGGCGATTCTAAGCAATGGAGGTATCAGTTTCTAAGCAAGCCAAGATGGCCGCAGCTGATGTGGATGAGATAGAAAAGAGTGACCTGTCTTGGGAGTGGTGCTTCTTCTAATTGTGTCATTTGCCTCATTTATTAGCAATTAATACCACACTTGATTCTTGCCACACCTTCCTCTTACACGCATATGTACACACACACACACACACACACACATACACACACACACACACACACACACACACACACACACACACATACAGAAGGTGAGAAATTATTAACTCTCTCTTTTACTAACTACTTTAAAAAACTGTCTCCACCCTTTACACACTTGTCTCCACCTCTTTCACGCTTACTTTCTGACGGTACGTGTATCTCCGGACCAGTGTTTACGCTATACCTCTGTCACGATCTGTTACCCTTATTTCTACTATTCTCTTTCCTTACAGGAGCCGTGGTCACTGCTGAAGGACAAAGCTTACCTGAGCCGGAATGGCGTCCTTGACCGTTCTTACATCATCGGAATGACCAATAATGAGGGTGCTATCTCAACATTCATAGTGAAGGCCGTGCCTGGAGGTGAGTACAGTCATCATTGCCTAATTGCATCTTCCGCTTAACCGCAAAATCTCTCAGCTATCTTAGCTGAATTTGCTTTGCCTCTTCGGCTGCGCGAAAGGGGCGGTCAATCTCAGTGCAAACTAAGATGGTTACGATTGATGCGGAAAAGCTGAAAAATAGTGTGCTGACTTGCAAGTGAAATAATATACTTACATCTTTGCCTCATTTATTATCATTCACACAATCGTTGATTCTTGCCCCATCCTCCACCGACACTAGGCCGTTTATTAAAAAAAAAAAAAAAAAAAAAAAACTCTACTAACAAATTTGAAACTATAAATGGTAGCCGCCATGTTCCCTAGCTTCTACCTCGGGTGTACCAAAAAAAATTCCAAATTTTCTACCCAGCATAAAAAAAACTGGATTTACTTCTCTACGTGACAAATTTTAATGCGCAGTACTCCAGCTGTTTTTCTATACTCGTTCGTCCAGCGACTGTAGAGGACCTAATCCAGCCGGAGATGGTGAGTGAGACTATCCGAGCCAATGTTGAGAGCGTGTTTCCACTGAGCCCGTCCACCGACATGCTTAACCTGGTGGATTTTATCTACACCTTTCCTCGAAGTCCAGATGGTCAGATATCTTTGCAGGTATGTCGAGTGCTGAATGACTCGTAGGCTAAAGCAGGGTGGTGGATTTAAAGTAAAGACTGTCATGCATTGACAAATCACTGTATAATCATACATCACCATCACGAAACAACAAAAATACCACTACCACAACAACGACAACAATAACAACAGCCACATCAATGACAACAACAAATACAAAAACAAAAAGAACAAGATTACACGGCGTTGTGTAGCTTCACGGCAGAATAGATATAGAAGGAATGTAGATAGTAATATGACATTATACTTTCAAATGTAGAGTACAGCCCCTTCCCCCTCTCAACTTTCCTCAACATTAATCCAAAAGTTCCAGTAACTTTAGAATCTGTCTGTCTTATCTGCCAACCATCCAATCTGTCAGTCATTTTATTCACCGCCCACTATAGCTGTCAAAGTCAATCAATCCTTCTCTGTCTGTCAGTCAGACTGTCTGTGTGACACCCTGTCTGTCTACCAGTCTACCCCACATTGTCTGACTGACTGTCTGAACATTACCAATGTCTGTCTACTCTCTACCAGCTACTGACTGACTTAGTGACAGATGTGAACTATGTTGTACCCTCGGTCCTGTATGCTCGAGCTCTCAACAAAGCCTCGATCAGCACAGACGTGTTTTTGTACTTGTTTGACCACTATCCTGAGGTGAGGGAACGCTGTAACGATACTACTCTGATTATGATGATAATGATGATGACGATGGTGGTGGTGGTGGTGGTGGTGGTGGTGGTGGTGCTAATGATGATGATACAGATGATGATGATGTTTTAAAAACAAATTCACTCTATATTTCAAAAACTGATTGTTGGAGGTGGGTAATGTCTGTGTCTTTATGGGTGTGTCCTTCAGTCAATCATGCCGATGTTGCTGCTGCTGATGATGATAATGATGAAGAACATGATGATAATGACAATAATGACAATAGTGGCAGTGATGACTGTGGTGGTGGTAGTAATGATGTAAATGGCGCTAATGGGGTTTGCCTCAATCAGTACATCAATGAGACCAACGACAGTGTTGGTAAAATATAAATAATACATATAATAACATTATAAAATATAAATGTTAATTCGAGAAATATTATTAATCAAGGCATATTACAGCAAGAAAAGGAATAAGACACAGTTGATAGCATTTAATATGATTATGTTGATGCTTTTCTGTTAGTTTTTAATTTCGAAAGGAGGCCTGATGGTTTTCGTGGTATTAGACGTAAAAGACTTCGCCTGCTGAAAAATATAAAGTTTACTCATCAAATACCTTCCGAAATCTCAATTACAAACTACGAAATAACTAACTATGTTTTTCATCTTCTCACCTTCTCACCCCCCCCCCCCCNCCCCTTTTTCCCTCCCACTCACCCTTTCGGATTAAAAAAAATAAACTTCTCCAGCCTAAAGACGCAAACGTAGACCTCCTAGGATCGTACCACGGAACTGACCTTGCGTATGAGTTCGACTATCCAGGACTGGAGGCCATGCTGAACTCACCGTTCAAACTTCTCGCTCCAGAGTCTCAGCCTCTCTTGGGAATTTTCAGAGGTGCTTTGACCTCCTTCGCCAAGACTGGGAACCCATCCAGGGGCGCATCAGGCTCTTCTTCATACTGGCCTCGTTTTGATGTCGTGAAGGAACAGTACATGGCTATTTGCACCAACCCAGAAGTGCGTCAAGGCTTGTATGCGCAGCGCGTGGCACTGTGGGCCGACTTTCTGCCCAAAATGTCCGGAATATCTTTTTCCAGAAGAAGAGGAAGAGTGGCTTTTTGACCCAGACTTTAATGATTCGACTTGATTTAAAGAAAAACTCTGAATGTCAAACGGCATATATACTGCAAACCAGGAAAACAAGATGGCATATGGACTTTGAATTGCAAAGGCAATGTGTCTTTTAGGCAAGATGGATTTTGGAATTAAAGTATTTAGATTTTTGTGACTGTTTATGAGTGAAATGGTTCTATGATTGTTTCTCATTTTAAGAAGTACATGTATTCCAGTCCACAATATGGCCATCAAGATAACGATAGATGTAAGCAATGACAGTACTGACGATGACTTGAGAAATTGGAGGATATTTTAACCATTGTCAACCGAGGCACACTACCTCTTGACCCTATAATGTGTGGGCATTGATTTCTATTTCAGTAAATTCGCATGTGTCTAAGATGAAGACTGGTAGTAGCGAAACAAGAAAGCACAACAACAAAAAAAAAAAGCACACGTTTTCATTTTATCATAAGCATGACGAGAGATAATTTCTCGTCTGCATAACTCATTTCAGATGACCAGCGAAAATACTTGTAAACCCGTGACTTCGGAAAAATCTCAATAGCTGTACCCCATTACAACACAATTGCTCTCTACCTTTTTAGCAAAAAAAGAACAAAAAATACTAGTAAATATTACAGGTATTTCCAATTTAAAGAACTCTTCCTTTTAGTGGGATAAAAAGTTCATGAACATTTTGGTAACATCAGGACTAGAAAAACATGACACATCGAGGGGCTTAAATTATTTTTTTTATTCCTCAAGGCTGCCAGTTGTCACAAGTGTCATAGTGTGTGTGTGTGTGTGTGTGTGTGTATGTGTGTGTGTGTGTGTGTGTGTGTGTGTAAGTTGTTGATAGAAAACCCCCAATGAAATGAAGCAAAGAGAGATAATGACAGTTATTTTCCTGTTCACGACAACAACGAATTTGCTATCTCATTACCGCTGATAAAATCATTAACCAGTAATGATCCTAGGCTTACCTTCCTCCCCCCCCCCCCCCCCCCNCCCCCTCCCCACTCCCAAAATCGAAGTGATGAACTTCCATCACACTGCTAGTGAGAAAGGCAAAGTAGCTGATCAGTGTACTAAATGCACTCTATGTAACACAGGGGCAAATGCCTAGCTTACATACTGCCCCAGCTTCAACAATTTAATCTTGACTGGTCAGAGGACATCAAGTGCGTTAGTACAACCAACAGATGTGTTCATGTGTCTCTTGGAAGGGACAACAAAAAAAAAATGAAAAAAAAAATTCCCAATAGACATTTAGTCCAGCCCAGCTGACCTACATTAATTTGCGATGTATAACATACCACTTGACCTACATTGATATGCGAATGTTAAATAACGTAGCTGACCTACAGTAACTTGCGATGTGCTGGTAACAAACCACTGTGTACATTGATTTGCGAGTGTAACAAACCAGTTTTCCTCCCTTAATTTCCAATGTGTAACTTAGCAGTTGACCTACACTAATGTGTGGATGTGTAACAAATCAGTTTTCCTACCTTAATTTCCAATGTATAACATAACAGTTGACCTATACTAATGTGTGGATGTGTAACAAATCAGGTTTCCTACCTTAATTTCCAATGTATAACATAACAGTTGACCTACACTATGTGTGGATGTGTAACAAATCAGTTTTCCTACCTTAATTTCCAATGTATAACATAACAGTTGACCTACACCATGTGTGGATGTGTAACAAATCAGTTTTCCTACCTTAATTTCCAATGTATAACATAACAGTTGACCTACACTAATGTGTGGATGTGTAACAAATCAGGTTTCCTACCTTAATTTCCAATGTATAACATAACAGTTCACCTACTCTAATGTGTGGATGTGTAACAAATCAGTTTTTTTATCTTAATTTCCAATGTATAACATAACAGTTGACCTACACTAATGTGTGGATGTGTAACAAATCAGTTTTCCTACCTTAATGTCCAATGTATAACAGTATACAGTAAATGACCAGTAATATAAGGAACAAGAAGTGGTAAATTGCTGCGTTGACTTTATTATCATCAGAAAAAAGAATTCACTCAAAAAAAAAAAAAAAAAAAGAAAGAAGAAGAAGCATAAAGAGACAGTGTAACAGGCTGATGGCTTGGGCTTTATTCCATCCTTCTTGGTGTACTCCTATTCAATCCCTCGGACATGCTGACCTGCAACGAAGTTTAAACATTTCTGTTCAGACATTCGTTGAAAGGGAAAAAAAACTAGCAATGAAGAAATCAAAACCAGGTTCCGTTTAATTTGGGATGAAGAAAAGGTAAGAGGCCCCCTGCACCCCTGCAGTGCAGTGAGTCCCGTACCTAGTGGTAAGCAATCAATAGCCTTGTTGTTCCTTTTGAAATATTGTCATAAAGCAATGTCATAAAATAATGACAGCTGTTAATGGCACCTGGGAGGGCAAAGCCATGAACACTTTTAATCATAAATGCAAGAAACAAAGCAGATGAAGTAACATGCCATATAAGGTTATCAGGTCAAGAGTAAAATATACCCCTACACTCTTTTTATTCAAGTATTCTACAAATGTAACTCAAATCCAGGTCTGGTTGGTACTTAAATCCCCATACCAGGTTGCACTTTGTAACTTCTAGCCTCAAGGGGATCTATGTTTAGTCGCCATTCGCGGTCAAGCAATCAACTCCACAATAGAATCGACTCATAAGGAAAAAAAATCAGTGGTAGCACATAGAAGTGTCGATCGCAGAGATAAACACTGACCTATAGATGTATTTCACGTAAGTGTAACTGCTACAAAACTTATTGTGAGGGTACACGATGAAATGAGCACGGCAACGGCAAACTCTCACTGATCAGACTGAATGATCTGGAGTTGTTTTTGTTTCCTGCATACTTTTGTTGTTGTTGTTGTTGTTGTTGTTGTTGTTGTTGTTGTTGTTGTTGTTGCTGTTATCTTTAAGATCGCACTTAGGACATGTGCTCTATATGTGGTACGAAATGACACTAATAAGCGAAGCTACACATTATCAATGCACTGAAATCGGAAACGTGTTTATCGCCGTTCCCCACGCAGACTCGATTCTTTTGATCTAAATCTAGTCTAGGTCTATCGATAAGCTATGGACTGACATTAATTAAATGAAGCAGTGTGGCTGAACGGTTATGGCGTTGGACCCAAGACCTTAAGGTCTCGGGTTCGATTCTCGACCACGGTCACGTTATAAGTGGCTCTGTCCACCCGGCTGTAAAACGGGTACCTGGCTATAAATAGTGGAAGATATTGACAGAATGCTAGTGATCAACGCCTGTAAATGGCTGCGGCACTATATGCTCCTCAGGGAGTGGAGAAAGTCCTAGAGTGAACAGGCCTGTTATGGAGTATTACAAATGTGAAGTCGCGGGAGCGGTCATTAGCATGGATACGAGACTTATAAACCGCATTATTATTATTATGATTATTATTATTATTACGATTATTATTATGATTATGATTATTATTATGATAATTATTATTATATATGAACGGGCGCAACGGTGGGGTGGGGTGGGNGGGGGGGGGGGATGTACAGACGATATTTTTACCTCAGTGTAGCTAGCGGGCAGTGGCAGGAGCCTGACAGAAGTATTTCAACTTTGTGTCGCAAGGATAGTCGTCGAGTTTTCCATCGGGTCTAATAATCAGGCAGTCCTCGTTATCACTGTTGTTGTCAGCCTCTTGCTTGTCCCACCAGGAAGGATCAACGGTCACTTCTCTGTTGTCTGTCCAAACCCACTCACCTTCCTTCTCAATATCATTTGCTCCAAGCCAAACTAAATAAAGAAACACAAATTAGGGGAATACATTGATCGCCATATCTGCTTGAACATTTATTACATTTTTATATATCAAAATTTGAGAGATTGCCGAGTAGCCGGTGGAAGGGAAATGACATATTTTTCTTTCGTTTCCCCGCCAAAAAANAAAAAAAAAAAAAACCGCCGTTTCATATTGATTCAAATGTCTTTGAGAAAAAAAATTAATGAACGACAGTCCCAAGGACAAGATCAAAAAAGAATTCAGATATCTGGTGACGGTTATGTGTAGGTAATATAAAAGAGATAGTTGTGATTATAGTCCTTGGTGGGGACCGTGGTTATAATTCCGGTGCACTATTATACTTGGACCTCCGCCCTAAACTTGGACCCCGGCCCAAATATAATTTGTGTGTGTGTGTGTGTGTGTGTGTGTGTGTGTGTGTGTGTGTGTGTGTGTGTGTGGCGGTCCACCACTACAGGCCGATGTAGTGGTGGGTGGCGTGGGACCGCCACAGTCTTGTTTTTGATAGTGTTACAGTAGTCTCGATGCAGATAGTACTGAGTCACAGTGCAGACAGCACTCTAAAATTATTTTACAGGATAAATAAACTGTCACTCTGATTATCCAAAGGTATTTATTTGCTGTCTGGTATGAGTGTGTATGTTTGCTATCCAATTGAATAGGGTCGAAAAGGGGAGGAAATGCACAAGTGTGATTGTAGGAGGTAGACTGAGAACGCTGAAATGTCAGATTTCACAAAGTTTAATAAACAGACAGATGTTTGGGGATAGGGCGGTAACTGAACAAAACTCGGAAACAGAACTTTGTGACATCATATTGTGTTAAATTGATAAATAGAGAGTGGCGCAACTATTCAGGCTATAGGAATGATGTCTCGGATCTTACGGTACATAAACTATATTTTTAGAGCCTGAAAAGTTTAGAAAGGACTGGATCCATATCCGTTCTACGGAGATCCCTGAAACAGAAATTTAACTCAGCAGTAGCTCAGCACATAAATGGATTTATGGGAAGACATAATAAATAATATTACAGATGAACCTTCCAGCCTACTTGTAATAATTGAGATGAACCCTGGGTCCAAATTTGCAATTATTACAGATGGAACACCCCCTCCTCCTACCCCTGTTTTTTGTTCTAGTATATTTCGATCCCCCCTAATATTTAAAAAAAAACGTATGAACCAGTGTTGATTTTATTTTGTAGGATGTGTCCTTTTGCAAAAGGACAAAACCAGCTAATTAACTATTAGAAACTAACAGACATATATTTTATATTTTAAAACATTTGCTAGTATGTTTCCTACTGAATAATACAATATTACTGTGTCAAATGCCTTTTCACCACAGCTAAGACCTTTTCATGAATAGTATGCTATTATTATATATATTGTTAATTAAATACTGACCATATGGTGTCGTTTAAATGTGATCAAACTGATCCAACAGCTTAAAAATGCAGTTAATACATAGCTTTACTGAATGATGGATGGATGGATGGATGGATGGATGGATGGATGCTATTGTCTATGCTGTTTGAGCCGTTATAAAATTATATGTTATCCACTATCATCATCCACAACTCATCCAACAGAAATCCTTTCCTTTGCGTTCCTCATACATCTATTATTAATTCATCCATCGTCCATTTATTATCAGTCATCATAATCATCCATCATTTTCCTTCCTGCAACTGCTATAATCCGTTTATCATCCAACTTTTACTCATCTACTTGATACCCATCTATTAGCTAAACCTTCCTCCACCAAGCGTCCATTTGTCTACTACTCTGCAATATCCGTTCCATAATCTAGCTATTTTGATCATCCATCCCATGATTCGTTATCTAGCTATCATTCTTATGTTATCTTTCTGCTATCCATGTATTATCCATCTTTTTCTTTCCCTTCTGCATAATGTTGTCTGCAGTACATCTTCCATTCAAAATCTAAAAACGATCCATGTGTTATATATTCACTGATCGTCCATCATCCACCACCTATAATCAGTTCATCAGTCATCCATCGAAATTGATATACAGTTGTACCACCGATCTATAATCTATCTGTTATCCTTCAATCACCCATTCATTGTCCATGTATTATCAAACTATCCAATATTCATCTATAATTTGTTTATTATCCATCCATCATTTATCTATCATTCAGTTGTCATCCACCTCTATAATTCATCTGTTATCCCCCCCGGTGTCTATCATCAGTCGCGAATACTGGTTTCAGAAGAATAAAAAATCAGACATATTTCATTTATTAAATGTAAAATTAACCAGTGGCATTAAACGTTGTGGTAGTCTTGATAATAATAATTATGCCTTGCAATAATTCTTTTTATTAAAAAAAAAAAAGCTGTAATNCCTCCTACCCCTGTTTTTTTGTACTAGTATATTTCGATCCCCTCTAATATTTCAAAAAAAAAAACGTATGAACCAGTGTTGATTTTATTTTGTAGGATGTGTCCTTTTGCAAAAGGACAAAACCAGCTAATTAACTATTAGAAACTAACAGACATATATTTTATATTTTAAAACATTTGCTAGTATGTTTCCTACTGAATAATACAATATTACTGTGTCAAATGCCGTTTTCACCACAGCTAAGACCTTTTCATGAATAGTATGCTATTATTATATATATTGTTTATTAAATACTGACCATAATTATGGTGTCGTTTAAATGTGATCAAACTGATCCAACAGCTTAAAAATGCAGTTAATACATAGCTTTACTGAATGATGGATGGATGGATGGATGGATGGATGGATGGATGCTATTGTCTATGCTGTTTGAGCCGTTATAAAATGATATGTTATCCACTATCATCATCCACAACTCATCCAACAGAAATCCTTTCCTCTGCGTTCCTCATACATCTATTATTAATTCATCCATCGTCCATTTATTATCAGTCATCATAATCATCCATCATTTTCCTTCCTGCAACTGCTATAATCCGTTTATCAACCAACTTTTACTCATCTACTTGATACGAATCTATTAGCTAAACCTTCCTCCACCAAGCGTCCATTTGTCTACTACTCTGCAATATCCGTTCCATAATCTAGCTATTTTGATCATCCATCCCATGATTCGTTATCTAGCTATCATTCTTATGCTATCTTTCTGTTATCCATGTATTATCCATCTTTTTCTTTCCCTTCTGCACAATGTTGTCTGCAGTACATCTTCCATTCAAAATCTAAAAACGATCCATGTGTTCTATATACACTGATTGTCCATCATCCACCACCTATAATCAATTCATCAGTCATCCATCGAAATTGATATACAGTTGTACCACCGATCTATAATATATCTGTTATCCTTCAATCACCCATTCATTGTCCATGTATTATCAAACTATCCAACATTCATCTATAATTTGTTTATTATCCATCCATCATTTATCTATCATTCAGTTGTCATCCATCTCTATAATTCATCTGTTATCCCCCCGTTGTCTATCATCAGTCGCGAATACTGGTTTCAGGAGAATAAAAAACCAGACATATTTCATTTATTAAATGTAAAATTAACCAGTGGCATTAAACGTTGTGGTAGTCTTGATAATAATAATTATGCCTTGCAATAATTCTTTTTATTTAAAAAAAAAAGCTGTAATACAAGGTTGAAACGGAGCACTAAGTAATAGAAATCAAGTAGGATAAAGTGGAAACTCGGAAACTCGTGTCTAGCGCTAGTCTTCTGTTCGGCTTCGGGAAAGACCCCGGCCACTAGGCCACTTTTTGAAGTGGCGGCGTGGTCGTGTATAGACGTCTACCTGATTCCGAACTGACGGCAACGCGATGGGTGCCAACGCAGAGGTCGAGGGTTCGATCCCCACCACATCACTTGCTTTCCTTCTTTCATTTTCTCTCTGCATTTGTCTTGTTGAGCACTTTCCATTTTATCCTACTTCATTTCTAAAAAAAAAAAATATTTCGTGAAAGATCGACAAATAAAAATTTTGTTTTTAAAACTTCATAACATAGCCGTCTTGTAGCTTATATAGCCCTATCAACTTTTTTTTTTTTGTACACAAAGAAACCTCCTACAAATTTTGATCAATATCAATCCATAACTTTTAGNGGGGGGGGGGGGGGGGGGGGTGGAAGGGTCGAAATATAATTTTGGGTGAGGACGTCCAAATAATACTTATCCAACACTGGCTTCAGATTACATAATAATCCCTTATCCCTTTTCCGAGGCACTATAGTAAAAAGTTCTGTACTAGTTATTCTCTATTATCAACGGTGATCCTTATAGTAGTGAGGAATTTAAAGTGAAAGAACAGGAACGGGGGGTGGGGGGTGGGGGGGTGAGAAAGAGAGCGAGCGGGAGAATAAGAGAGAGAGAAAGAGAGAGAGAGACTGAGAAAGGGAAAGCATGCCGACATGTAACTCACTACCTATCTCTCAAGTTTTAAACGTTCTTTCCATTTCTTTTGTTCATTCTTGCTACATGTGTTCGTAGTATGAATGCGATGGAAAACATTGTATGACACTGTAAAGCAATTTCCCTACGGGGTAAATAAAGTGTATTTTCATTTTTCATATGTTATTTATATATTTATGTTGATTTACCAGCGCATTGTTTTACTTAGAATAATAGCTTGTTCGGAGAAGACTTTTCCAGGTGGACAATTTGCCATATCAAGTCTATTTCATATTATTAATTATAATATCTTAACAAAATGCACGTATGATTTAAGAGGTTTTAAATATGTAGTTCTCTTATATAATAAAATTCGTGATAAAGCTGAAAATACTCACTGCTGATATTAAAGTACTTCGTTACTGCTTGGGCCAACTGTCTTTCTTCCTCTGTCTCCAGTGCCAACAGTCTCGAATGCTCATTCGAACAGGCCGTCTAATAAAAATTAAACAAAAAACCAACACACACACACAATTTGTTTGCTGCTCAGTTACATCCCAAATCGATCAATAGTTCTAATCTAAACTTTACTGGTCTTCCGTCCGTTGGTACATTCTTGCCTCTGAAATTTAGCTGTGCGCGAAATTAATATTCTTTGAAATCGAATTTGAGTTGTCTTATCCTGCTGACTAAATCTAGCTCATGACTGTGTGTCAATGAAATTCTTGATTGTAGTACTCTAATCGGTGGCTCATTGCTGTAACGGCAACCTCGCAGTGTTTGTTACAGAAGATTTTTTTTTTTTGACCTCTTGACGTAGAACCATTTTAAAACAGCATTTCAAAATTTAAGACAAAAAAAATGTGTGCTCTTATTCCGTCAAATGCCCCCTAATTTTACTGATATATGTTCAAAGAAGCTCTGATTCACAGCAGTGTCGATAGAGTAGAAAATTGTGGCCTTATTATATTAAATAAGTGAGTAGAAATGCTGAATATTATAATACTTGCAATAATAACAAAGTCATGTAGTATTTATGTCACACATCAACAGAATATTTGTCACAGCAAATGATATGTTTGGGCAATCAATACCTTGAGATAATAAAGAAATAGAAATATGAAATTGATATGCACAGAGAAACACAAGTAAAACGTAAGACAGAGAAAAAGGCTGAGGAGGGAGGCCTCCGCATATATGGCAAGAAGTTTTCAGGTTAGAACTCTTGAACGTGCGTTGGATAATAAAACAGGTTTAATAGGATATTTTGGAATTGCAGCTCAGACTGATATATTCAGAAATAGAGAGTGAGAAAGCGAGAGAGAGAGGTGGACAAAAAGCTCCTCTATGTGTGTGTGTGTGTGTGTGTGTGTATGTGTGTGTGTGTGTGTGTGTGTAGGCGTGTGTGTGAGTGTGTGTGTGAGAGAGAGAGAGACAGAGAGAGAGAGAGAAAGAGAGAGGGGGAGGGAGAGAGAGAGAGATATATATAAAGAGAGTTAGTAAATGTGTCGGTTATACACCATCCCCACTCCCCCACCACTTTTTTTCTTTGTGTTTTCCTTTTTTTTTTTCGGTTCATTCTGAATTGTTGAATTTATTGGAAGGTGGTTGGCTTTTGCCTAAAGAAGCAATCTTGAATTTTGAATCTTGTAAAATGGTTCTCCAGCTCTGTTAAAAACACACACAAAA
Organism: Ellobium chinense; assembly: GCA_033807755.1. Classification (NCBI taxonomy): domain Eukaryota; kingdom Metazoa; phylum Mollusca; class Gastropoda; order Ellobiida; family Ellobiidae; genus Ellobium; species Ellobium chinense. Next base: position 1,113,136 of record JAWQUT010000083.1, on the reverse strand, counting down.
AAACGTTATTTTCAGCCTAGTTTTGATTGATGTTTATTCTTCAATAGATTGAAGTGATATTTTGCAGTTAACATCCTAACAGTCACCTCATCTATCGGATGTTCAAACATATCTTCTGTATAAAATGTTGGTTTGGTTTTTTTTTAGTTTTTTTGCGAATAAAAGCATGCGAAAAAATGAATCTCTACGACATATCATTTTCAAAAATTTGAAAAATAAGAATCCATTTCTCCAAAATCCAATACGTGAGACCATTTGTATTGTATTGACAGTCATGTGTGTGCAAATTTCCAGACTTCCTCAGAGGACTGTTTTTTGTATTCTAAAATTCAAGTTGACATCATTTCCATGGAAACCAGAAGTAGACTTTGATGTTGTTTTCAATAATATCCTGCTAATTTAAGGATGCCAAACTATAATATTGAGATTCATAAAGGGTATTTCTAAGCGTTTACAAAATTACCTCCAGTGCATTCATTTATATTTTACAACCATTAGGCCATGTCATAATTTGGCGTAGACAGAAGATGTGACAAGCATGTATTTTTAGACTCAATGTTCAAGCTAACGTGTAAGCCTTAACTGTTTTGAGTTTCTCACTCACAGGAACAAGCAACACCATCTGTGTTGAATGAGCACCAGTTACTATCACTATCTCACTGGTACATCAGAGAAATAAATTCATGCAACATGTATGAGCATCACTGCTTAGTTAAAGTTAACCAATATCATAAGACACAGTGGAAAACAAATGCAAATGTGTAACTTCCCATAATCTGA
>JAWQUT010000083.1:1081683-1094795 GCA_033807755.1 Ellobium chinense | reverse complement strand
GAGGTCAAAACCTTCATTTTTTTTCACAAATCCCTTTCACAAATAATCTTCTCCAATTCTGATTTGGTCCCAAACTTTTAATTAGGTTGGTTTTGACTGTGTGCTAATGCATCGGCTTAAAACACTTTATTTTTACATCTATAAGGTTCAAATTGTACCTGAACCTTTTAAATTGGCTGCTTTATCTAGATCATATGTCTTTTTACATATTTCTACATTCTGACTGGCAGGGCCTCCCAAAAAAGCTATTTTATGGAATAGCAGATTACCTGGAATGTACAAACTGAGTGATCTGGCAGAAACCTCGACCTAGTGTGGCGTTAAGGGAAGTAATTTTGCTTTACTCTAAGAATTAGGTCTGATTATGTCCCTTAGATAATAATCTCGCAATGAGGGTGAAAAGGAAAAAGCACAATCATTCTCCCTATCTGAAAGACCCATGATATCAACATTTTTTATCATGATACTCAAAGGCATTTAGGAAGTCTCGACTTCGATCCCAGCTCAGCCGAGTGTATGTGTGGTTTTTTTTTGGTTGTTGTTGTTGTTTTTTTCTAACTCCTTTCTTTATTCTTCCTTCTTCTTCGTTTCTTCATGTTCTCTTTTGTTTATTTCTTGATATTTAATTTCCCTGGCACATTACCGATGAAATCTTTAACCGTCTTAAGAATCACATTAATTCTGCATGGTGATCGCTACTAAGCATGCTTTTAGCACCGCTGCACCATTGCAAGTGGATTCCATCCCCATGTAAGAGATCCCGTCGTTAATGCGCAAACCCTCAATGGATTTAATGGCAAACCATAGGATTATAATGGTGTCCTTTCTAAAGTAAGATTTCTCTTCTGACAGTAATCTACGACAGCCCTAAACCAGCTTCTGGTTTTGTTTTTTTGTTTTTTTGTGCTCAGTCTTTTTGTGAACATAAGCATTCCATTCATTGTATTTCTTTAATTATGTACTATAATTACTATAAAAAAAAATAATACGAAGATTGACGGAAGATGTGTGGATGGACAAACTAGTGAGTGAATAGTATAGCGACTAACAAACTCAAAGTGCTTTAAAGACTTCTGTGTAAAACGCGCCACCCGTCCAGGCGACGGTTTTTTTGAACGAACGCATGATGGTCGTTATGTACAAGTTTTATTGTAACAGGCAGGTGAGGAATACGGCAAAACAACACCACGAAAAAGATGCTGGATAACGCTACTGTGTTGCTTCAATTTTCTAGACAAGTGTACATAATGCCACTTATGAAACAACTTTGTAACTGATAATGTTTAATTTCTGATAACATTTGTTATTATCCCAAAATGCGCCATACGAGTTCCTCATATTGAAGGACTGCTGTGATAGGACCTCGTATGGGACAAATTTGTCCTGTACGAGTTCTTATCACAGCAAGAATTAACCAAGCTTGTGGGCGGGCGCGTTGCATACGTGGTTTTTCGTTCACTGCAGAAATGGCTATACCTTTAATAAATGAACCGGAAAAGAAATAAATATCGTTTAGCTTTTGGTTTCTCTAATCTACGTCATAATTTAACTTATTCACCACAGGGTAGTGCGAACCGGACACTGTGTAGGCTTTTTTTTAGTGTGATTGTTGTTAGATATTTCTTACTTACACCACTGTTTGATTTGTGTCCCCCCCCCTCTCTCTCTCTCTCTCTCTCTCTCTCTCTCTCGCACACACGCGCAAGCGCACATACACACATGCACACAGACACATACACTTATACAATGTAATGATATTGTCTTGTCAATTTGTATTTTACATCATGGAGATGGTATACTGTTTATTATATAAATAACGAAAAAGTCGAGACAAATAAAGTGAATGACTACTAGACATACGTAAATGCTTAAACACCCATACATTCACACACGCTTACACGCACAAACACACAAACACACACATACACACACACAAACACACAGAGTCGCACTCTTTCTCAATTTGTCATACAACGCCCACACACACACACGCACATACACACCGACACACTTACACTATAATGATATTGTTTTGTCAAATCATTTTTCACAAAGTACATATTATAGATAAGCTACTTTTTATTACGTAAATAATTAAACATATTAGATATAGATCTAAATTGCAGGCATATACGTGAGTGCTTAATGTACACACTCACATGCGGGCGCACACAGACACTCACTCTCCCCCTCTCCCTCTTCTTAGGTGCTTTCATAATTTAAAATGATAAATTGTCATAAAAAGGCCAAAACACTTTTGGTTTAACTGCCTTCAGCTCTTGCATGTGCTTGAACTTGGAGGCTGGGATTTTTGGAGGCCCTCTGTATAATCTTGTGGGTGATTCAATCAGAGTGGCATCATGACCTCTTTGTTTTGGCAGATTGGACCATTCATCATCAAATGTTAGCTTGTATTGGATGTTTCTGTCTGAAGTGTATTTGAGACAACGAATGTCAGTGACAACTGGGTCCCCCTTCGAGCGACCAGGTCTGATACTCTACCATGGGCCAGCTTTTGCAAAGTCCAGGAAAAAGTCATGGTGGAGGTAAACCACTTCAAATGGCTTGTTATTTACTCTGGCCTTCTGGAAGATATTGATATAGTCTGTTGGCACATATATGGCCAGATTCCTCAGGGCGGTCTCGATGGCCTTGTGCACAGTCCACCTCCAAAAATGTGTTTCCTTTCACTACATATTTGTGTTCTATTGTCATGTTGTTGGTGGACCAAAAATGGCTGATGGAATTGGGCAGAACGGCATTTCTGTTCTGGTAACCACGTCCGTCTGAGTTATGACGGACGTGGTTATGACTTTATTATGACTTTATTAAAGTCTCGCTTGCTATTCAGGTAATCCAGAACACAAGAGGCAAATTCGTTCGCCTTTAACCCGCCCTCGCATTCGTGCCAGACGTAGCATAATTAGTGCCCAAATAAAATAACGGTGAAGTTACGCACAGCGAGTTTTGTTCTGTGGTTGAGCGCGGAGGCCTAGTGGGAAGGTGACAAGAACACTGACAGAAGATCCATGGTGATCGCGCACACTTTTTCTGGGGTGCCTGCACCATCTTCTACTTGCTTTTTGTCATGATTCTTTTCCTCTTTCGCACGCTCAACCTCTTTTCTATTAGCTTGCCAAACTTCATCGCTCACATCTTAGCATCGTGGCCTACGTATAAATCACATTGACCTTTCCTTGGTTGGAAGAGGGAGAGGTTCAGATCACTGAATACTTCCAGGAAGACACTCTTGCAAAGAACATTGCGTCCATTCTCCCTGCAGCGGTTTGTGAGCTTTCGGTAATAGTGAGAGGGGACTTTTGAAAGCTATCCAAAGAAACCTTCTGTAAGGAATCGCCTGTCATCCAAACCTCTGTTGTAGTAAGCAGACATTCTTTTCTGTCGTCGTTGACAAGTTGAACGAAGTTTGAAGACAGACTGAAGTCAGATGGTTCAGGAGCTGATGTTGAATCAGTGATGATCAGTTTCAGCGGGGTTTGGTTCAGAATCTCTGGATGGTGGCTTTCGTTTAATAGCTGAAGCGAGGGTTGATTCAGAACCCACGAAGAATGGCTCAGGGTCAGAACTGAGTGGAATAGTCGAAGCCTAAATGATGGGACAGCCACAGTAATGACTGGAACCGAAGGAGCTGGATGAAATGTTATATTAGATGATGAATGCTGATCTAGATCCCCTTTTATACCTCCGGCTGGACCTTTAAGAAATCTTCAAGTCGATAGGTTATAAGCATCATACATATATATACGTCGCACAGTCTACACTCATATCATCATACACATTCGCTAATGCTCTAAACCTTGTTATGTTTTGTTGTTATGTTTTGGAAATATTCACTGAAATATTGTTTTCAGTAATTTCTCCATCGCTATATCTATTTCTCGTAAACAAAATTTTAATGTTTAAAGGTAAAATACTCGTAGCAACATAATAAATATTTTTTGAAAGTGATTCTGTTGGCGACAGACAATAAAACCGGAACGACGTGGCTTTGATTCTTGAACTCTAGCCGAGTGGAGCAACGTCACATTTGTTTCAGGGAACTCAAAACAACAGTACAGTGACAAGAGGCTTTACATGAAGAATTTGCTTTCAAACAAACAAACAAAAAACAAAAAACTAAATGTAAAACTATAATGTCTCCATGCAACTCGGCATTGCTGAAAATGGAAGCCTGTCAGATTTCATAAATGTGGATATGTTCCTAATGAAATGCATGGGCGTTACGAGACCTCGATTTCTTTGTTATAGTTATGATTTATACAAATATAATGTTGGACCTCAAAACTTCACGTTTTGTGTACTTGATGAGCGAGCACTGTCAAGGAAATTGACGGTCCTCAGTCTCTTATTTTTCATACCAAATTTAAAGAGATAGGGGTAGATATCTGCCACACAGCCTAACGCATTCATATGTTTTCAAAAACCTTGTACTTCTTACATATTCTTTCCGCTTGACTATTTCCAAGAAAACAACCCTGACAAGTTGGGGTTTTTAAGCTAGGTACACCGTGTGACGTCATAATTCGAGAAATGTTAGCCGAGGGTTGGTGCAGATGCATGCGAAAACTATCTGGGCCAGTCTTTTGTTAGCCTATCTCGCTTTTTGACGTCATGCATGGAGAGTAATGGCAGAGCACACACTGTGCACATCCTGACATTTCAATGGCGTATTGTTAGAAAAGGTCAGGGGAAAGGAAAATCAAATGCTGTTTAAATGTTATGAAATTATAGTTTGTGAACTTTAAAGACTGTGAAGCAAATAACTATCTTTGTCCCTGTAACTAACGGAGTTGAACACTTTTCACACCTAAAGATACGGAGTGGGTTGATCCCCAGCTGCTGTAATATGCAGCGTTTTCTCAGTGGTTCAGCTTTATTCCATGACTGTGCTCAGCCAGTTGATCCCCATATGTATAACATCTGCACCGGTGTCGTACCGAGTGGCACATCTTATGGTAAATCCCTGAGTGGTGATGTTTTCGGCGGAAATCTGGTAGATGCCACCAATATTGGCCGCGGACCCTGAGGTGGTCACAAGGTTCAGATCGTGCATCATAGTGGTTGATATGATGATGGCTGGAACAGAGCTGTAGGGACGTTGGAAGACAATCTGATGTAGGGACTGTCTAAATTCGTCTGCATTGTACTGATAGCCGTATGTCTCCGTTTTGTTGATGTAAATATCGGCAGCGATCCAGGGTTCACAGTAAATTTTGCCTTGTTCTGCGTGTGCTGGGCTCAGAGTGGCCACTGTCGACATGAGACTTGATATCTGCTGTTTAGCGACATTCAGTTCAGACTCACTTTGTAAAAGCTGAGTCTGTAGCAGCTGGTCCATAGTTTCCAGTTCCCAAAGTCTGTCCACAAGCTGAAAAATGTTCGGCTCAGTCATGTTTACTTGAATCTCCTGGACATAAGAAATGGGGAAGCCAAATTCGTCCAGTGCACTCACTCTGCATTCATACATTCCACTAAGGTCAGCACTAGGACGGGACCAAGTTAATTCCAAGAAAGCTCGTTCTCCGGCTTGGGAAAGAATTTGCCCTTGGACGTCTTCCACATTGACGTAGGCGGTGGCTGACGAACCAGCTATTATAGACGCCAAAGTCTTGTTCTGGTCTCCAATCTTGATGACGACCATTGAATTGACATGCTGGGTATTGACGCCTGGACTAGCGACAGGTGCTGCGGCCGCTTGCCCTTTGACCTCGCGTCGCCGTCGTCCTATGATTGGAATGCTGGCATTTGATTGGTCAACAGTGTCGCTGAGAGCACAACGTAAGGTCAGATTTCTGGTAAGACCCAGCGTGACTGTGTCGGGAGATGATTCGAACTCAAGGTTTGATCCTGTGGACAAAAATGACAGAGTATTTTATTTGGGTTGGTGACTAAGTTTACAGAGAGGCAGATTATTCTTACTAGAAGTAGGCTTTGGGGAACTGCGTCATTCAATCCTGAACATAAAATAGTAAGAAAATGAAAATGACTAAATTGTAAATATGATTTTAGTGGTGCACTCTTTGTGATAAAGTTGCACAGTAAACAGCAGACTGGAATATTCCTGAATTGCCCGCATCACTAATATACATAATTATTATATCAGTAGTGCAATAATAATAATAGACTGCCTTGCTGAGAACAGAAAATTCTGTGTTGTTGGAGAGTAAAAGAACAACCAGCTTTACAATTAATGAGCAAAGCAACACTACGGACGTTTCGGCAGACGTGCCTGTCTCAGCAGCAACAGTAAACAAGTAAAATATACAAACAAAAATTAGTAAACAAACAAACAAAAAACAAAAATAGATTAAAAACTAGTAGTGAGGGGGTATGAGGGGGAGAGGGGGGGAGAAGAGAGAGAACAGGGAAGTAGCTGCCAAGAAGGGCAGGAGCTTACGACTAGTTAGCGTTGAGATAAGCCCTCCCACCATTGGCAAGTAAAGGGACCAAGGAAAAGAGAGGGACAATATAAAAGACGATACGCCGAGAGATAGTAGAGAAGAAATATAAAATAATTCGTTTTCACTCTATATTCGTTTTTAACCTAGTGGTTGTTTTTTTTTTTGTTTTATGGTTGTTTGTGTACTTGCTTCCTTGTTCTTGTTCTTGCTTGTTATTGTTGTTACTGAGGAAGGCACATCTGCCGAATCATCCAAAGCATTGCTTTGTTAATTTGTAAAGCTTAATAACACCTGTTTGTTCTTTTACCTTTCTTTTTTTTAGCATAACGGCTTTTCATTTCTTTTTTTATTAACTGCCATACTCTGTTGATCCTTTGACACAGTGGCAATAATCCTGTCTAAGTCTCATGACATGAACGTTTTTACTTAATAACAGCGGTCAACTTAAATCCTTCATGCCGTTAAAATTTGCTGCACCTTTGAAAGATCCACAACGTAATAGACAGAGGAGAGCTCTAAATCAATCAAAACGTCAGAATAGAACCCATGGGTAAAAGATCTGACAAACACACTTCTATACCTTTGTCAATCAACATCCAAAAACTTCGGACAGTTGATACCGCAATTAATTAGGCGCCAGTAAAAAAAAGAAGAAAATGATTTGAAAAGTCGAATGTGCTTTTCAGAGTATTATACAGTCATCATATTATTCTACGCTGCCCTGTGCTTACACAAACGTGATTTTATACGTTGATTGTGCCGTTTCTCTGTATTACCACAAACGTAGTTGCCAACATTGTTATAGCTGTTGCCTATGCCATGACCAGCACATTAGAACTCTATGTATCATCATAGTGCCATATTATCATGTATGTACAGTTATGAGAGCACTGTTATGAGAGCACTGTTATGAGAGCACTGTTATGAGAACACTGAATCCTTACCAGTAGCGAGGGAAAGGCATCCAATAAACATGAGCAGAACAAATCGTACCACAGCCATCTCCATATTTCGGTGAAAGTTAAAATCTCACATACTAGACTGGCAAAGATCTGTTCTGTGGCAATGACAACGTATCTTTACAGTGTCCAAAGGACTGATCGAAATTTTATCGTGACTTGCTCAGACAAAGGAACTCAGGTGTTTATATACCATTCTATTTATAATTATGCCGGCAAGATTATCCGGGTAGATTTCAAATGTTAGTATTTGTTTAGTGTTTTGAATGTGTATGTGTACCTGTATGTGGTGTGCGGAAGTTTGGAACACGGTCGATTTTGGAGGGGGGGGGGNGGGGGCGTGTGAGGTAACTGTTAAGAAGTAATGGGCCAATAGCACAATGTCTCGTACCTTCTCGCCCAAACGATAACTACAGAACACCCCCCCCCTAAAAAAAACAAAGGAATGAATTACTGTGGAGTGACGGTCGTCACGTACATGCATACGTGCACAAGTAATTGTTGGCAACAACTTTGGTTATCAGGAAGGCTGAAGAGAGACAAGGATTAAAAAGAATTGGATTTACTGTGGCCGAAGGGGCTAAAAAAAGATTAACTAACAAGTACAGGTTACATAAAGATAAGACTTGAAGTCTTCAATGGGCATTTGCATGACATGAAAGAGCCATGTTTGCATTCATTCCCTTTAAAAAAAATGCTTGCCAAAGTGTTCCTGCATTGTAGTACGGCTTTTGATCTTGGCAGTGATCAAGAAAGAAGAGGTTATCTCTCTGATAACCTTGTGAAGAAGCATGTGAAGGGTTTCATGGCAAAACACGTTATCCACCAATATGAATTTTTAGCTTATTCTACATACTTCATGTAGCAGTAGGAGTATTTAGTATACATGTATATTTCCATTCCATAGAAGGCCATTTGATCTATATTATTTAAGACTTAAATTTCGCCTTTCACATAAAAATATGCTTTGAATCTGGTCTGTTTTGCCACAACCCCCGAATGGTGTATAATGCGTTTTGCCATGAAGCCCTTCATGTCTGTAATTAAACGGATGCCAGAGCGCAGTAACTTTGGCACTAAGTCGTTCCTATGATTCAATGGGAGTGTTACAAGTACGGTCAAACCGTCTCGTATCCAAAAAGAGAGAGAGATAGAGATAGAGAGAGAAGAAGGGAGAGCAAAGAGAAGAGAAGGAAGTCTACTCTTATTAAATAAAAAAAACACACACACACACACAAACTCACCAACTGGACAATTGACTGGCTCGGGGTAAGACGAAATAATATATCATTTAATTACTCGCTTAATATTTACGTTACAGGCCACATAATAAACTCTTCTTGACTTTTGCATTCCAAATATTCGCCCTATAGGCTACTTCAGTTAGATTCTCCGACTTATAGCCACTTCGAGTCAATAATGATTTTCCGGCGTATGGCAACAACAAGTCAGTAATGATTCTCTGCTTTATGGCCAACTACTATCATAATTATCCGCCCTGTTGGCACATGTAATAAAAATGTCCGTCCTGTCGGCACATACAACTACGGCTTTAATAACTCATCTTATGATATAAGCCTCTAGTTCGGATACACCGGCACCCCTGACTGGTTCACAGTGCGTTCGTGTTGCCGACCCTGGCAGCCTGAGACACAATAAATTAACATATATTCAAACAACGATTTCATCAATATACAATTATAATAAGTACTGTACTTACGTCCTTTTGTTATTTCCTTTGTGCCCGTCTATTCATACTTTCATACGTAGTAACCAACATCTTTCCAAGTAACTACTAATACACTCTATCTAACGCAATTCTCTCTTTAGAGCAGGCCTTCGAAAACATCCTACTATTCAACCTTGTATTACATCCTATTATTCGTTAACCTCGTTCATACTGACTAACACACAATTATTATGATCATCTCTTGAAATGAGCACGTATTCAAACGCTACCTTACATGTACTCACAAGTTTAACAAGTTTAACAAGTTTATTTGTAAATAAGCCCAGACCATATCTGGTATAAAGGCATACAACTGTTTTTAACAAATGACGGGACAGATGACAAAGTAATAATTAAGAAGCACACTGATAAAGCATATATAATGTCCACTTAGTATCCTCATTTATATTTATCTAGTATTTTCTTAGTGTATATGGCCAGTGACTTAATACATTGTACTGATTGGTTATTGAAGAGTAATTTAGCTTTGAACATATTAGGTCTTGAGATGAATTTTTTGTCGACGTACTTCTTCCTTTCCAGATTAAATTTTGGACATTCGAATATGGCGTGAAATTCATCTCCAACAGCAGAGTTATTATAACAAAGAGTGCATTTACGCTCGTATATAGGTACATTGTTCCATCTTCCTGTCTCTATTGGCATTTTGTGGTTAGCTGTTCTAAATCTACAAAAGGAGTGTCTTAAGTGTATAGGTAGGTCATCTAAATAGTTTTCGAATGTTAATTCCGACTTGATGCATCTATAAAAGGCAGCTTTCCCCGATTTTTCTATGCTGCTGTTCCAAAACTGGAGTGCTTGGTCTTTTAGCCTCCTGTCAAGTAGCTGTATGATATATTTTATATTTAATGTTGATGTCTCCTGGAGCCAAATTTCTCGGTAGCCAAGGATAGTCAGAGTGTTTTCAATTTTTTTTAACCATGGTATTTGTGAGTTGCCTTTCATGTGGTAGTCAAGGAGTACGTCGTACATTTTCTTGGATAATTTAGTTGCTTTCCCAGTGATAAGTTTTAACCAGTACGTCAGCATTCTTTTATCGATTTCCAGTTGCAGAGGATACCGTCCAGTCTCTCCCAATACCATAAATGCAGGCGTGGACTTCCTTACACCGAGTACCTTTTTCACAAATTCAAGATGAATATTTTCTAATATTGTTATATCAGTGTGTCCCCATATTTCACATCCATACATTAAAATAGGTTTCACAAGAAGATCAAAAAGATGAAGCTGGCAGCTCACAGACAAATTCAGTGGCCTACTTTTTGAAAGAACCCCATACATTGCTTTTCTTGCTTTATCTCTGTTTATCTTTTTCGCTTTCACAAATTTTTTATTCTGTGTAAAAGTTAGGCCCAAGTACTTGTATTCCGTCATAATTTCTAATTTGACATTATTCATGTAAAATTCAGAGGGGCCTCTTTTTCTTCCAAAAATCACAACTTTAGTTTTATCTGCATTTATCTGTAGCTTCTATCTTTCACAATATGCAGCATATGCTTCTAGTGACCTTTTTAAGTTTTTAGCATTGTTCGCAATGAGTATAGTGTCATCTGGATATAATAGTACCAGTAAGGATATAAAGTCTGTCACCTCATCTTGTTTTTCTAATTTGACTCCTTCAACACCTCTGTCTATAAGAAAAGACTCCAAATCATTCAAATAAATACAAAACAGAAGACAAGACAAGATAAGTTCTCTCCTTGACGAATCCCTACACTGCATGGGAAGACTTCAGAGCATATAGCGCCACCATAGACATCACCTGGAGACTCCAAACCATGCACTTTGACATATGACTTAGTTTGGGCATACATTGAATATACAATTTTAATGAAATTTCCATTTACTCCTGTTTGGAGAAGTTTGCTGAACAGCCCCTCTCTCCACACAGTGTCATAAGCACGGGCCAGGTCAATGAACGCGCAGTATATTGTTTTGTTTTTCTGCTTGGCATATTCCAGCAAACCTCCCAAAACAAACATATTATCAATAGTGGAATAACCAGGTCTAAATCCTGCCTGATTCTCCTGGAGTGAACGTTCGCTTTCTAAGTAGCAAGACAGCCTATTATTCAGTATAGAAGTGAACAATTTACTCATACAACTAAGTAAAGAAATGGGTCTGTAGTTAGCTGGGTCAGAGGCGGATCCTTTATTTTTGAAAATGGGGACGATAGCTCCAGCTGCCCATGCTGATGGAAAAATTCCGTGCTTCAAAATGACATTGAAAAGTTTAACGTACAATGGTGTTAACAAACTGCTCGAGGCTTTGATGTATTCATCCTTAATTAGGTCATCTCCTTCAGCCTTGCCGTTGCTAAGATGAGTTATGGCATCTCTTATTTCCTTTTCTGTGATGGCTGAGTTCAAAATAGAATTTTCGTTTCCGCCTACGTTGAAATTTGTTTCTTTCGGCGTTGACGTCTCCTCGCCTGAATTCACATGTTTAAAATGAGTGTACAAATTATCTATTCTAAATGGCGTCAAAATATTACACGGGCGATCATCGGGAACGCTGCTATTTCACCTGTCAACCTGGATCACTTGTACAGTTACTGTAAGTGCTAGGGCAGAGTCGCCTCACTACCTTTATTCGGTCTTTAAAAACAAACACTCAACCTTTGCAAGTATCCAAGATATCTACTCTCTGCACGCGTTTTACATTCTTACATCCTTACTATTCACGATCCGGACAGACTACTTGGTCTGTTGTAATGTATAATCATGCTGCTTGTTACAGGGAGGTACTGTCTTTCCCTAGAAAATCACAGTGCATTACCGTGGTGCGCACAGTCCTTTTCTCAGTTAATCTATATTGCATGCATGCAAAACTGCTCACCAAAGTGCTAAACCGCGCATTTGTTGTTGTTTTTTTTTTTCTGCTGTGACTGGTGATCGTAGAAACACGGCTTTTTTAAGATTATATTCCACAGATTTCCTAGTAAGTTTTCCAGAGGTTGACAGTAGCATACGATATAGGCTTGTACAAGAGCGTTTTACAACATGATGTATATTTTCACAAATATGGCTCAACGATCTAACCCTTTGCTTTATTTATGTAAGAGAACTGGTTTGGATTTGTATATTTAAAAAAATATGTTTCTACTTTGAAATTTCTTAAAACACATCTTTCAGACCTGCCCCCAATCAAAATCTAACTCCATGCCAAGTTTTTAACCCTAAATTTTACGAATTCAGATCTGAAAAATTATGACGCATTCTATTGGTTACGTGTTTTTCACTAGTAAAAGGTAAAAATAGTATATGATCATAACAATGCTGTGATTTTATAGTGTACTGTATATTCCTAATATGTTCTATGTGCTAATTGCAAACACACACACACACACACACACGCGCGCGCGCGCGCACACACACACACACACACACACACACACACACACACACACACACACACACACACACACACACACACACACACACATAGAAAACACACACACACACACATACACTCACACATATACATAAACAAACACACACACACACACACACCCGCACATTCAAAAATACACACACACACACACACATACATACAAACGGGNACACACACACACACACACACACACACACACACACACACACACACACACACACACACACACATGCAAACGGGGTTGACAAATGGCCAAATCCACCCAAACCCTAATACTCACCGCCTATACCCCGCCAGCTTTTCCAGGAGACGTATGCATTTTACACATGAGACACACTGTTCAAGACTTATTGTGAGATCTGCGTGACATAAAGGGAAGTAACTTTGTCCTCTCTAAAGATTTAGCTTGATTGTGTCCCTTGGATAGTATTTCGCAGTAGGTTACTGGCCCCTGTTCCATTTCTCATCGTTCTGCCCTATTAACAAAAATTGTTATTCTACAAATTCTGTTGTGATTTCGGAATATTTGATCTATGGAGGCTGTTGAAGTACTTCGTTTAGTCCGATCTTTTGAGGGACAGACAAAAA
>JAWQUT010000083.1:1062502-1079982 GCA_033807755.1 Ellobium chinense | reverse complement strand
TGTGTGTGTGTGTGTGTGTGTGTGTGTGTGTGTGTGTGTGTGTGTGTGTGTGTGTGTGTGTGTGTGTGTGTGTGTGTGTTGCATTTGCAAATGGTGCATAAAACACAATATAAATATTGGCTATATAAAATCACATCACTTTATTTTTATCATCCATATTTATGAACACGCAACCAATAGAATGCAGCACAATTTTGCAACCAAAAAGAAAAAACTTATGGTCAAAATTTTGAAACAAAGCTTTCAAGCATACATTAAACACGCGGTCCATTTTTGTAAGTTTGAGAACAAAAAATGGTATCATTATTTGTGCAGCTGTGACAGAAAACTTTGCTTATTCTTGTATTTGTGAAAAAATTTTCCTCCTGAAAATCTCATCGAACGTTTTGAAGTTCTTCAGTTTTATTTAGGCCAAATGACTAAATTTCCAGCGCATTCAATATCAATTTAAAATTATGTAATGAAAATATGAACAAGGGAAATAGGACTAAACAACATTATATACAACAAACACGAAACAACATATTATTACAACAACAAAAACAACAACACAACAACAACAACAGCAAAAAGAACAACAGCAACAACTACAACACCAACAACAATACCAATATTTTTTTGCAGGGTCGTGCATAAAGAAAAGCCCCAGAGTTTTGAAACACAATGTCATTATGACAAGTTTCTATATCGCAATCTACTCTTCAGAATGGCATAAAGCAAACAAGTGAACATTATCAGAAATCGCCACAGTGCAGTGCTTCGCTTCTTCTAACAGATATCTATAGACAAGGTTGACACTGCTCAATCGCATCTCACTTTCGACTTCATCAGATTTTTGGTCACGGACTTTTGTACTTTCTTTTAAAGCGAAGCTGACTCTAAATGAGTAGAATCGGGGGAAGATTTAACTAGTGTGGCCAATATTTTTGTACAAAAGAATACGCGCGTGTAATACACAGCTCTCTGTTAGTATGCGTGCAGGGAATTGCGGCATAGCAAACCACAACTCCAGCTATCCTTTCTTCCATTTTCCGCAGTTCCGTTGTCGATTTTGATTATTGTGTTTCAGCACGTGATCCAAACCAGGAACTCATGCAAAGACTCCGGTGAGCAAGTATGATACAAATTATATGGAAAGTGTGTCAGTGGAAATTTTACCTCAATAATTATGACAGAACAGTTTTAGGAGGAAGACCTGAATTCAGTTAGAATTCTTATGTTGGAAAATAAAGTTACCTTTGCAAGAACTCGAACCTACCCTCTGTGGGCAACATAGGTGTGCTTGACCTTATACTTCATTGACCTGACGTTTACTTCACAACGATTCGGGGCCATTCCACCGGGATTTCTTCTAGCCAGCAATAATTCAAATTAGGTGGCGCCGGTCCATGGTCACAATGTCACATGGAGTTAGATTATTACTAGATGTATTTACACAACAGTGACACTTGATAAACACCCAACTTAATAAAGGAAGGCTGGGTTTATGGTAGATCTCAGTGGACAAGTTCCGTGGAGTGGTCTTCATTATTAATCCATATTAGTACCATTCTGGGCGTCAAACTGTTCCCCAGTAGAAATGAAATCTCCACTCTTGACCTGGATATATTTTCCAACCTCTGACATCTATAATGGAATGATGATTTCAAATGTCTTGCTTCGAGTTAAAATCAGGATTATGTCGCTAAACTAGGAACTGCGATATCAGGCTCAGAAGGTGAAAAGGACCTTCCGGGGTCGAATCTTTTGTTTGTTGCAGGAAATCGAAAGAAAAATAATATCTAAATACAAAAACATTGATTTTCAGAGCAAACAGTCAAGTTTGTATGTATTGATAAATTCGAGTTTTTGTGAAACATATTAGAGAAATAAAGTATAAAATAATCTTCGGTCGCGATTTTCTCACTTCTGCTTCTTCTTCTTCTTCCCATCGTAAAAGGTAACTCTCTACTACTCCATCCATAATAATGCTAGATGTAGGCCACTGTCTTTTCTTTCACCTAATTAAATACTCACATTGCGCTTTCATGTCAGACATACTATTAACTTGATTTAGCCAAAACAAAAAAAAGCGACTTAAGCCTCAAATCGACTGGCAGCAAGACAATACTTCCTATGTCGTTGCACATGTGTTGTAATGTTCTCTCTGGTGCCTCTAAGAGCGAGGTGTGACGTAGAGATAAAATCCTTTTTCAGACTTCATGGTGACACTTGGAACCCTGCGCACTGGACGCTTGGGGTCAAGGCTGAACTGGAAACTGGGGATATAAATAGGATCACATTCATGTCAGAAACTGTGCGACGTTTATTTTAAAAGTGTACAATGGAGCAATGTGTTCGACTGCTCACGGCGTTGGACTTAAGATCTAAAGGTTATGAGTTCGACTCCCGGCCAGGTCCAGTTGTAATTGTCCTTAAAGAACATCTCATTCACATTTTCCTCAGTTCACATGTCTGTAAAATGGTTACCCTAGTATTAGGCAGCGAAATAATATATTGTCACTAGTGATCAAAGCCTATAAATGACAGCCGCATTGTATGCTTCCCAATGAGTTCAGAAAGTCCTGGAGTGATCAGGCCTGTCGGGGATAATACTATTGTGAAATCGAGTGAATGGCACCACTCTGGAAACGAGACTTATAAATGTATTATTTATTATATCATTTATTATTACTATGTTATTGTCAAGAGTATAAAAAAGGAAGAATGTTAACACTTTAACTTTTCTAATGCTACGATTCTAACAGGAAGGTCATGCTATTGCCCGGCAGGGTCTGGTGCTGTCGGAGTGCTTTGACGAGCTATACCGGCCTGAGCTTCTCTCAGTTTAGTAAGAAGGAGTGACGATTTAAACCGTCATCGGCATCACCCGGCGTTGGTGATTAGAGTGACTTTTCCGCTTTTAGCAGTATGAGTTTTAATTGAAGAAAGGTAGAGAAGGGTCATTATCCTAGAAAAATAACACTAATAATAAAAACCCAGACTGCATGCAGACTTTCAGGTGACTCCAGGTACATACAGGTGATTAACTAGACCTGTCTTCGTTGAATAATAAAATCGATAGATTTGTGTCTTTGGAATTAGATACATTCTAAATGTGGAACAGACTATCATCTACAATGGCTAAGTGCCTCTTACAGATTTGATATTTTGTGTTCAGTAAACTCTTTTCTCCTCTATCCATTGGGTGCTATTCAAGCATCCATGCCAAAGGCCAAGTCACTTGCAAATGTAATACTGAACTGTAAGGCTTCTGAATTATTGGCTGGAAAACGCTACGTATAACGAATCAAATTAAGAAGGCTCTGTCTGTTTACTCACATGCGGATGAGTTTGGCGTACAACAGATCAAATTAAGATTGTTAACACTGTACACTTATTTGCAGATGATTCTAGCATAAAATATATTCATATTTTCATATTCAAAGGTTTTATTAGGCCATAGGCCAACATAATGCATTACAATACAATATTACATTAGTACAATCCACTGCCAAGACATAAACCGTGTTCCTCATTGGAAACTATTGCCACTCATCNCCCCCGAAAAAAAGTAGTTGATCAAGTTGGATGGTTTTGACTGCACATTTACACGCCATGAATTCAGCAGCGTACAGCGAATCAAGTTAAGATGGTTATGACGATACACTTACATGATTGTGAATGATTTTAGTCTTCGTCGAATCAAATGAAAACGATGGCTATGACTGCAAACTTAGTTGCGGATGACTTAAGCGTACAACGAATGAAGTTAACATAGATATGACCAAACACTTACTTGCAGTAAGTTTAGCATGCAATGGATCAAGTTAAGATGGCCACTACTTACAGTGTACACTTACTTTCGGCGGGTAACTTTGATGTACAGTAAATCAAACTAAGATTGCAATGATCATACATGTACTTGTAGATGAGTTTAGCATAAATTGGATTACGTTAAAATGGCAATCACAACACACTTACTTGCGAATGATTTTATCATAACACACTTACTTGCGGATGAGTCTAGCAATTGTCGTCTTCATTTCATTCATAGCAAAGTTTTGTCCAATACAGTTCCTGTGAAGATAGTGTTTGGAGAACATTTAGAGACAACTAACTTAACGGATAAACCAGAATAATACAGACTTTTAATTTTATTTGTTAAATGATTCACGTACTCACTCACAAAGTTATTGAATGGCTAATTGACCCAAGAAATCATTATGTCGATTTGTCTTTTATTTATTCACTTTGTCACTCATTTCATCATACACTCATACACTCATACACTCACTCATTCGCTCATTCACATACTCATCCCATCACATAGCCTCCCCTTTCCCCAATCGTGCACCCGCTCAGACTGTCAGTCAGGTAGGCAGGTAGTCAGTCAGTCACACACACTTACTCATACATTCACTCACTCACTCACTCACTCCCTCACTCACTCACTCACTCACTCACTCACTCACTCACTCACTCACTCACTCACCTCGACCCCGCTGAGAAGGGCACAAACTGGAAAGGGTCCATGAGTCGCTGTTTCTCTGGATGGAATCTCTCGGGTAAGAACTCGTGCGGGTCATCCCAGATGTGAGGGTTGTGGTGCAACACGTACAGGTGAATGGCAACCCTAGTACCTGGTTGACATGATTGACACTTGGTTACTTTTTGTATTACGATAGAAATCACATCACTTCAAAGTAGAGATGGGCAGATTTATATGTTACGGCTTTCTGCTATTCACTCCACTTAAGCGCAATGTCTTTAATCAGATGTGCCACTTAATCCCAAAATGTTTATCTAATACACGATAATAAAAATATGTGGATGGTTCTGTTTGTGTGTGGGTTTGTCCGGACTAAAATTCACACCGTTCAGCCCACGAATCACATATTTGGCAAGTCATCCGCAAGTAACAGGGGAGATCCTTGAGACATACATCCCCGCTCTCAAACGGTTCCCCTGGAGCGCCACGAAAATTAGCGAGGCCTTCCTCTGCCTTAGGGCTAGGCATTTACCACAGCCATCNGGGGGGGGGGGGGGGGGGGGGGGGGGGGGAGTGAGGGGGGACCAAAGCAAGGCTGATAAGCCAAATTGACTTTATGAGGCCAAGTTCTTGGATAGGTCTGATGATAGGAGTTTCCTATTTAAAAAAAAGGCTGTGTACGTGCGTTTAGATGCAGCTAAAATTCTTAGAACCCTTTAGTAAGGGTCTAGTCCCTTCCCTCACCTGCTGGAATCTTGTGTCCGTTTATAACGACATCCTCGTTGGTTCGTCTCTCTATAAAAGGCACGGCAGCGTGCAGTCTCAGAGCCTCCTTGATGCACATGGTGGTAAACTCAAGCCTCGAAAGGTCATCCCTGCAAGACGAGAAGACTGAATAAGACTAACGTTAACTGAGGGCATGTGTTTTCAGCAAACTAGGACAACACGAGGCGGATGGTGAACAATACAAATCATAGTATTACAAATGATGAGGTAAGTGAATATAGTTGAGAAGTTATGACCTGAAATAATTATTCCTACACCTAATGGCCAAAACAAAACAAAAAAGTTTACTTAATTCAAAGTCCAATAACTTCAAGATATATAAAGAAACTGTAATATACTTTTTAGCACAGCAACAGACATAAAAGCTATGACTCTTACAAGTTTCATTGATTTAGGTGCCACAGTTTGTTTTGCTGGGGTTTTTTTTTGGTCACAGTAAAAAAAGAATGTCCAAAAATGCCATGCCCGGCCAATGTATCCAACACATATTATTATGCCTCCTTTTGTTAGATAATGTGTTCTTATTTTTTTCATTTGTAACATAATCATAGCATCTTGATATATGAAATGTGCAATATTAATATTCAAAATCTCCATCAACTAATATGTGTCAAACTTCAGTTCCATAATAGTTAAGCTCTTGACTCTATTGAGTTTTGAACTTTAGTAAACTTTTTTTTGCTGTTAGGTCACTTGATCTATGTCAGACATTAAAATTATGAGTTAGTATTTTCAGCTACTCTTGGGCTCTTTCTCTCGTCACAAATCCTTTCTGCCCAATAATGACTCACGTACCACTCCAGATTTTCTCTGTCGCCCGTGACCTCCATGACCTCCTGGTAAACTCTTTCCTGGTACTCTGGGTGCCCAGCTAAGGCGTACAGTGTCCACGTCATGCCACTGGCTGTTGTGTCGTGACCTACATAGAAGCAATGGCAGAGTCACTCAGTACTGTTGGATGCACCACGGAGTAGCTATTCTATCACAACCCGTCATTTGTTAAAAAGATCAAAGAAAGAATCGCACCCCTCAGAAGCAACTATTAATCTGTCGATTGTTAAACGATCAAACAAAGAATCGCACCGCAGAATAGCAACTAATTTATCGGTAGACTATTAAACCATAAAAGAAAGAATATTGTACTGAAAAGTAGCAAAATATTAATGCATAGATTGTTAAACGATGCAACAAAGAATCACACAGTGGAATAGCAACTATTTATCTGTCAATTGTTAAACGATGAAAGTAAGAACCACACAGCGGAGTAGCGACTGTTAAGGTTTTTTTCTTTGGGTCGGCTATATATTGGTCATTACACGTGCTTCCAAAAACTCTCAAACTTAAAATCGTATCAATACTTAAAGACTTAAGCACCAACCCTTTACTGTCTGATATCTTCTGAAATCAATCCACATCGTAAACATGCTGTAGATAAATTCAAAGATCCCAAGAAAAGGACGACATCAAGGCAGTAAATACATTCAGAGAATAAAGAAAATGGGTGAGAGCGAGGGAGATGGGAAAATGCGTGTCCTCGTAGAAAAGACTATAAAGGGACATAATCAAATGGTAAAGAGAACGAAGTGCACGGTTACAGGCCTTTAATTGTACTTTCACTATTGGGTCGTAACACTTAGGGTTATATTTCATCTCCACTTTTCCCTCTTTTGGCATGCCCTGCTTCTAGTGATGAGGGCTCCAGGGGGCAAATTTGGATATCGTGGGAAACTGTGTCCATTTTATTTTATTTTGCCAGGCACTATTTAGCCGTAGGCTGGAACTGCCAGGTCAAGGGTGTGCTCAGGCGGAAGAGGGGGGGTTTGGCGTTGACCAGTGAAAAAGGTAGGCTCTGTTTACAAACAGCAACCAAGCTCAAAAGTTCAATGGGCTTGCTAGGATTGGGTTAGTCTTACAATTTGGGCCACATAATGAACTTCAATCTGGGTTGGGTCTGGGTGAAAATTAAAACTTTGGGTTCAGACGGCAGCTCAAAATGTTAATATAGCCCATAGAGAAACANGCTGCCCTCTGAACCCAAAGTTTTAGCTTTCACCCAGACCCATACCAGATTGAAGCTCATTATGTGGCCCAAATTTTAAGACTTACCCAACCCTAGCAAGCCCATTGAAATTTTGAGCTTGGTTGCTATTTGTAAACAGACCCTACATTTTTCACTGGTCAATGCCAAACCCCTCCTCTTCCGCCTGAGCACACCCTTGACCTGGCAGTTCCAGCCCAGGACTAAATAGTGCCTGGTAAAATAAAGTAAAATGGACACAGATTCCCATGATATCAAAATTTCCCCCCTGGAGCCCTTATTACTGGAAGCAGGGCATGCCAAAAGAGGGAAAAGGGGAGATAAAATATACCCCCTAAGTTCTAGGACCACAAAGTGAAAGTACAATTACAGGTCTGTAACCTAAAGAGAACGAAGTGCACGGTTACAGGCCTTTAATTGTACTTTCACTATTGGGTCGTACCACTTAGGGTTATATTTCATCTCCACATTTCCCTCTTTTGGCATGCCCTAATTCCAGTAATAAGGACTCCAGGGGGGAAATTTGGATATCGTGGGAAACTGTGTCCATTTTACTGTATTTTGCCAGGCACTATTTAGCCCTAGGCTGGAACTGCCAGGTCAAGGGTGTGCTCAGGCGGAAGAGGAGGGGTTTGGCGTTGACCAGTAAAAAAGGTAGGCTCTGTTTACAAATAGCAACCAAGCTCAAAAGTTCAATGGGCTTGCTAGGGTTGGGTTAGTCTTAAAATTTGGGCCACATAATGAGCTTCAGTCTGGTTTGGGTCTAGGTGAAAATTAAAACTTTGGGTTCAGACGGCAGCTCAAAATGTTAATATAGCCCATAGAGGAACGAAGGGTCCAATCCCATTACATTTCTGTAACCTGTAGGGATTCTCTTAGATACTGCTGGAGAGGAGGGCCTAGCACTAGAGGCTTGTATATATATACGGCATACAGTCCCCTCCACCAGTCAGTATGCATACGATCCTCGGTGAGGGGGGGGGGTCCAACTTCTTGACCCTGTTTGTGAAATTTGGGGGATGGCACTCAATGTGTATGCGAGCTGGAGTGTTTATGTGCATGCGTGTGTGCATGTGCATGCATAAGCCGGTGAAGTATATTACTTGTTTTTCTTTATTTTTAGTATTAATTGTATGCGTTCTGTGTAAATTTTACTAAGTAATTATGCAGCGCCTTAGAGCACTTTTGTAGTGAATTTGTGCACTATATAAATTAAACATTACATTAACTACTACATTACATTTCCGAGGTGCGACCTCTGCCCCTAACCATCAACTTGGGGTTCTTAGGAAGGTCCCATGATATTGCTCTTAAGTCATGCATAAACCTAAATCTTAACCTAAAGCTTAAACTGCCTGACACTGGCACCGAGTACATCTGATTCTTTGACTTCCTTCATGCGTGGTATTGTAACCCACTCCCGCCTAGAGCTTCGTCAGGGTTAAGAGCAGATTAAAACAAGAAGAAAAGGCACACATGAGAGAGTTCTTAGACAATGATAATGTCAAGGAACTGTCCCAAGTTTGTCTATTCTTCCTTAATCTTAACCCTAATCCTGCCCCTAACCTTAAGGGACGTTACTACCCTTATCCAGAGACTGTAATGCACATGACTTGGTGTGCAACTTATCTTCATGTGTGCACTGGATTTCTATACAAAAGTGCACACCAAAGTGCTGAATGGTGCATTCTCCTCCCTCAAAGGTGATGATTTTAGGACAGGTGTCATTAGCTATGGCACTAGTTGTGTGACACCAGATTTTACCCACGTCTCTTAGACACCTTTATGCAGGATCTGATGAAGGCTTTTCCCGAGTTTCCTGTCTAGATAAATAGTTATTTCATTTTAACATCAAAGGATGTTTATAGTTTCAGACAATTCTGCGTCAAGACAATTTTTTTCTTATAAAGCCTTCATAGGATCACGCATAAAAGGTGTCTACGATATGTGGGTGAAATCTGGTGTCGAACAACTGGTGTCATAGCTAATGACACTTGTTCTAAGATCAGCACCATTGAGGGAGAAGAATGCACCATTCAGCACTTTGGTGTGCAATTTTGTATAGAAATCCAGTGCACTCATGGGGATAAGTTGCACACTAAGTCATGTGCATTACAGTCTCTGGATAAGGGTAGTGCCTTCCCTTAAAACCAGGCGGTAGACAGGAGTAATGTATGGTCGCCGTAGAGCAATAGTAGCCATCCCACATTTCGGAGATTTTGGCGATTTTGGAGATAGGGTTCTAGGAAAAGATATTGACTCACTCTTGCTATAAATATCGGTTAAATTGATATTTTTGGCCTATGGGGACTTCTAACACCAACTTTTCCTTTTTCCAAGTCATTTTAAATCAATGGCAACACAAACTTCAGCCCCTAAATTTCTCAAA
The DNA here is from genome assembly GCA_033807755.1 of Ellobium chinense. Lineage (NCBI taxonomy): Eukaryota > Metazoa > Mollusca > Gastropoda > Ellobiida > Ellobiidae > Ellobium > Ellobium chinense. Next base: position 1,070,298 of record JAWQUT010000083.1, on the reverse strand, counting down.
ACACAGTAAATATGGGATTGTCAACTGTTGCTCTACAGCGACCGTATAGCCTACGAACTTTGCCAGAGTTCCAGGCGCAACAAGAGTGCAATGGAATGCTATGTGCAAACACACAACCCTCTNTCTTTTGGCGATAAAGGGTTCTAAAAATAGATATTGACTCTTTTGGCGATAAAGGGTTCTAAAAATAGATATTGACTCTTTTGGCGATAAAGGGTTCTAAAAATAGATATTGACTCAATCTTGCTATAAATTTTGGTTAAATTGCTAATATTGGCATGCGGGGACTTCTAACACCAACTTTTCTTTGTTACAAGTCTTTATAACTCAATGGCAACTTAAACTTCATCCCTCAATTTCTCAAAACACAATATATGTGGGATGGTTTACTGTTGCTCTCCAGCGACCGTATAGCCTACGAAATTTGCCAGAGTTCTGGGGCAATAAGAGTGCAATGCAGTGCTATCTGCGAACATGCAACCCTCTGTCGTGAGAATTCCCCGCTTGCAAGGATGTCATTTCCTAGAACAAGTGACACTTGACAAGTACACAATTCTGCCCCACCCCCCACCCTAATGCCATTTCCACCCGTACCTTCAAAAAGAAAGGTGTCCACCTCGTTCCTGAGCTCCAAGGGAGACAATCCTTTCCCGTCCTCATCTCGGGCTGTCAGGAGCATGTCGAGAAAGTCCTTCACCTTCCTGTTGGAGACCAGATTTGGGTCCTTCTCCTAACCAGAGAGAAAAAGCAATACATTGGAGTGGAACCCATCTGAAGAGAATCCATAAGAGTCCAGTCATACATTTACGCTGTGGTTTCACAGTGGCAGAAAATACACAGCAAGGAATACAACTAAGGACACTTGGGAATTATAACCCAATAAATCCCAGCCCTTTTAGAGTGTCAGAAAATCAAAGGGCTGAACCAATATATTGCTAGACAAGGGTATCTTTCTCTGAGGATCCTTTGTTGCCCCGCTCTCTGAGGAAAAAACGGTGCCTCTCTCTCTCTCTCTCTCTCTCTCTCTCTCTTCTCTCTCTCTCTCTCTCTCTCTCTCTCTCTCTCTCTCTCTCTCTCTCTCTTTCTCTGTCCGTGAACCCGAATTTATAGTAGAATCTATTATTTAGAAAGCACCATACGATTTTGTTTGTGTTGCATGAATCCTGGATGTTCTTCAGCCTTCAAAGTACAGTTTATAAGAGTGTGTGAATGCAGTTTTTGTTTCTGTTGTTGGTTCTTCTAGATGAATTGTTCTAACTGTAGGAATTCTGTGTGCTTGCATATATGGATCTGTTGTGGAACACGTCATATAAATGTCGTTGTTGTAATAGTTATTGTTACTGTACTTATAATGTCAATGACTTTCAAGGTAGCCTGGTTTAAACAAATGAAAAAAAAAACTGTCAACAGAATGCATGTACAAAGTAGTGAGTTTCAGAGAAGCACCGATGAAACTCCATTTTTCTTTTCTTTATTTGGATATTGTCTTTGTAGGTCTGTTCCACTGTCAGTTGTAGATGTGTTGCATTAGAGGCACCAAAGAAAGCAATGACAACAACAACAACAACAAAAAGGTTAATTTTTTTTTATACTCTTCAAAATTCGCTGAACTGACCATACATTTTCACTCCTGTGCCTCCAGTTTTCTATTTTAGGCGATGCCTCAGACGATTTGATACTTTCGAGAGTGGATGATAAACTATTAATGTTCACAATATTCCATCGCTTTAAGAAATGACTCAGTATTATCGTGTCTGCGATATATTTTACCCCAGGCCGCAGAGTAAATCGTTTTCGCTGTAACAGCAAGACATTTGAATCAAGAAAAGAAAACATACTGGAACTATTTCAAGGATAAATACGATAGAACTTATATTTACCCCACAGAGAATTTGATTTACAATGTTATACAATTCATTCATAATGCTTAATATAAAGACAAAGAACAATACATATCATACATGTAAAAACACAATATTACAAATGAAATGCACAACAAAGTCATTGGCGGTCGCTAGCGGTGCAGCGCCCTGGTTTCCCCAGCTCTATAGCCAGGTACTCATTTACCCATGAGTCGAGTGAGGAAATGGAAGTGAAATGTCTTTCCCATGGACACTGCAACGAGTCAAATACAGAAACATTAGACTTGCTAGTCTTCAGTTTCTGAAAACGACTCACAATAAACCACACAGCCACGCTGCCTCAAAGAGGATTTTATAGCTTACCAATGCTTTCCGTCTTTTATCGATGATGTCATCAGAAACTTTGTGTGCGACATCGCACAGCTTGTAATATTTCCTGCCATCTCCAGTTAAGCTGTATATGAATTCATTGAACAGATGGGGCCGACTGTGGACAAACGGGCAAATAAACTATTAGTCAACCGATATCCAGTAAATAGTAGTTCAACTATTAATGAACCTACATCAAATAATCTAAGGAACAATTCAAGGAATTAAGGAACTGGAAGCTGCGGGTTCAAATCCCTCCCAAGACAGAAACAAAATTAACAGAAGGACACTTGGGAGTCATGACTCAAGTGTGGCCCAGCCCCTTTAGAGTCTCAGGAAGTCAAAGGGCCGAAACACTTGTTAGACAGGGGTATCTTCCTTTGAAGATCTTCTGTTGCCTCGCTCTCTGAGTACAAGAGTTCCCTACTTGTTTTCATTAATAATGACCATGTACGCAAAACTGGGGCACATTCATCTATTGGCATATTTATGTAACGACGACTGTTCATCGTTCGTTTCATCTATATCATTCATCCTAACTTTTATAGTCATCGAGACAGTCACCCTCGTGCACCAATAAGTTAAGTAAGTATTTTCACTTCCGTCACATGACCAAGGATCAGTCGCCTACACATTGATTTGTTAACCTCATCCTATAGACCTATTGCATGGCTGCTTGCTATTCATCAAGAGCAGTCTCGACATGAGCAGAGTATATCAACAAATCGGAATAATCCAGGAATAAGTAGCTAATCTATGTCTACATGAACTGATTCATGAAAGAGCGATTTTGGTCCTGGGGAAAGCCAGCAAACCAACAGAGTGTTCTTATAAATAAGAGATCAGCTGCGCCTTTCAGTAGGAGTGTTTCAGGTAGGTGTTTGTGTTAAGCAATGGTTGTGTTAACAGAGATCCACTGTGATTATATACTCAGAAATGCTACTCACATTGTTCTTGCTGCCCAAAGCCTTTGCATCTCAGATATCGTTGTGATGTACGTACTGCCTGACCTGCAACACACCGGTACACACACACTCAATAAACTGGTGCAGAATAGTGAGTGGTTCACTAACTCAAAAGAGTAGAATGAATTCAAAAGAGGAGCCTTCGGCTATAGAGCTAGGTTTACTATAGCGTCCGTAGTCAGATGCAATGATAATAATAATAATAATAATGCGGCTTTTAAGCCTGGTATCCTGGCTATTGACTTCACACTATTATTACCCCAAGCAGACCTGATTTCTTCGGACTGTCAACTCCCTGGGCAGCACACAGTGCCGCTACAGTTTCCTATAGCCAGTTACCCATTTATTTTGCAAACGGGCGGACTGAGAGAAATGTGAATGAAATGCTTTCCCAAGGCATTTACAACTCGACAGTGATCTTGAATCGAACCCACGACCTTTAGACGCCATTGTCTTAAGTGTTTGGACACATGGGAGGTAATAAACTGCTCCCTTCTAGATTTCTTATGCTCATGCATGAAATCTGGAATTTGTCAATTACGACAGTGAATGTCAACATGGACCATTATGATAGTTAAGAGTTTGCGCATTAACGATGGGATCTGTTATCATCCTAAGATTTACAATAATTTCGCATGTTGAACGCTTAGATTTCTAAGAATCACTCCAGTCAGGATCAGTGCGCTAGAAAGGCTGCAAGACATGCAATGATGAGCACCATCGTGAAAACAAGGATGGGCATTACTCACTGCGTTGTCTGGCAGTCAGACTTGTAAGAGAAGGCACATCTCAGAATGATGTCCAGTGCGTCCAGATTGATCAGGGGGTAGATGTCGAAGGACTCACCTTTAGCAGAGAGACTTCGGAATTTTGACTGAAGAGGAGCAAAGTAGATGACATACAAAACTGGTCATCGGTATCTTTGAGTTGTTGCCTTTTACCACTACATTAGCGAGCTTTCGTCTCAAAGTTCGAATCTTGAAGGGACCGTTATGGCAGAGTAGGCATGTGCGTAGTGAAGGATTATTGATCTATTCGATACTGTAAGTCCGCCAACTATTTTTTCCAGAGCCCAAACTTGTGAAGGCTTTGATGAAAGAACAATGGCCGACTTACAGCACAGCATAGCTCAGTAACGTCTTTATTATACCCTCTACCAAGCGAGTCAATGATGAAATCCAAAATAAAATTGACAGAAACAGCTAGACGAATATATCATGAGCTTATCGTATTTTATTTTCCCTAGTATTGACCGCATCATCGCCAATGCACCATTCAACAATGCGATGCATAATTTTCTATGTTAAAACTATGAGCGGGCAATAATACCCTGCAAGCGGCCAAGTGTAAATTTATTGTCCTCTGATGCCACTGTAGAACTGCATAGAGATTCCCAGAGAAGAGTATAATAAGGGAATTTCCCATTGTTACGATCAAAGAGCAGGTTATGAAACACATGGGAAGTTCACATCTGATTCAAGTTTGAAAGTTGCAGTACGATTGTATCACTAAACAATGCCATAGTATGAGCATGACTATCTCTGCCATTTGGAGTCGAAAGTGGCCCAGACTTCAAAACAAGAGCTCTCTAATTACTCAGTTCTCACTCTAAACGGCATAATGTCAAACGTTTAACCCTTTCAGCTCTGACCAAATGACTCTAAATTAACCCTGAGCCTGGGCCTCTGAGCGTTTTTGTGTTCAAAAAAAAAAAAATGGATAACTCAATACGTGATTTCTGGGCTTCATAACTATTCTATTTTATCACATCATTCTTGGGTGAACCTAGAGTTTGTTTGTTTTTTTTTAATTCACATACGAAAACATGTTTGCTTTTTTGGCTGTCTGACTGCGGTCAGTGTTAATGGTGGATAGTTGTGGTGGTTGAAGTGATGGTGTGATGCTATTGATGGTTGTGACGATGAAGATTATTCATTGCGATAATGATGATGGTAATGGTGATGTTGAAGTGCTGATGTTATCAAACTGATAGCTGTGTTAGTGATGGATAAAGTGGTTGTGACAGCAATTCTGTTCTTGATGGTTAATGATATAAAGCCACGTGTTACAACTACAGTAGTAGCCGGACTTATCTTTGTCTTAGCGTTAGACGGCAAACAAGATTAAACACCTGAGGTCTTGAATCACTTTAAAATAAAGTGTTATAGAAAAATACTGGAAATCCATTGAACAGTCAGAAGAATAACCAAGTCTTCCGACAAAAGGGCGTATGTTGGTTTTATAGCCAAAATCACTTTCTGCACATTTGTGATCTTCATGTCATTACTCCTCTCCCAATAAAATATTTCTGCGAAACTGTGAATTACTGGACGATGAGAAATGACAAACAGAATTGAAGCAGGGAGCTACTTTGTCAGAGAGAGCCATTCAGTTTTTTTTTTCAAAAACGGTGTTGTCCGGTGACGCTAGAAGCATATCCATGAAGTATTCTAAAGAAAACTCTCCCATGAACAACATGCAGAACAGGAAGTTGAGTTATTTTTGTCACGCAAAAAGTAAGTGTCTTCTACAGAGAATAGTCGTTGAAAGCAGACTTCCAGAGTAGCGTGAATGGAAAAGACATCAGTGTCACTNGGGGTGGATGAATGCAGGGCCACATTTTTTTGTTTCCTGAAATTTAATAAAGTGGGGAGCCACACCCCTTTCTTAGCAAAATGAAGTACCAGTCTCTAGGCAAGCCAACATGGCTGCGACTGATGCTGAGAAGACAGGGAACAATGCTCTGGCCATTGATAAAAAATGTTCCATTAACAAATTTGAAACGCTAAATGGTTGTCGCCTATGGCTGAGCTTTTCTTCCTTTTAAGTACAAAATGCGACAATTTCTAGCAAACCTTCAATAGGTGGGCACCCCTTCCTGGCGTGCACCAAACAAAAGCTTACCCTTTGATAAAGATTGCCCACAGAATAGCAGAATACAACGAAGGAGTGTGGCTTCCTATTTTGTCAGATTTTTTTTTCAAGTTTCAAAGGTTTTATTAGGCATTAGGCCAACATAATGCATTACAATACAATATTACATTAGTACAATCCACTGCCAAGACATAAACCGTGTTTCTCATGCACACTATTGCCACTCATCTACAGGGACCAATCAAACACAACCCAGGACGACTGGCAGCAAATATGATAAAGGCAGGTCGTTGCGATAGGGCTCTTTTGCGCTAGGGTCACTTCGTTCCGTTTTCCTTTAACCTGATGCCAATCTTGCATGTCCATACGAAGTTTAAAACTCTGGTTTTCGTTTTCCTCAGTCAAAATTCGCATCAGACTACAAGAACGCCACATGTGTGACCCCCTAGCACAAACAGAACCTTAGCCCAATGAGCTGCTTTTAAAAAAGAGTTTTCTGACAGGATGTCAAGCTCGCTACTCTTCTGTGACAAAGATAACTCTTGCTGACAGACCCAACATGGCGTCATTCTAGTTTGCTGGGCACTTCTACTTACAATTAGGGTATCGGCACAGGTATTGTAAACTTCCATGTACGGCTTCAGGATGTCGAAATGAAAGGCGGGCGTGAGAAGGCGGCGACTTCTTGCCCACTTGGCACCGTTAGCGATGAGCAGCCCTTCACCCAACCAGCGCACGCCCATGTCGTATGAGGTGCGGAGTAGATTCCCACGAGGTTTTGGGGCTGTGGAGTATTATGAGGAAGAAAATAGGCTGAGGGATGTTTTTAGTCATTGAGATTTCTGATGGGAAGTAAATAGAGTGGAACTTTGCTACTAAGTACTGACTTAACATGGATATCTCGTCATGAAATAAGTATTCCAAGTGCATGAATTCATCAATATTTTATCATTTCATTTTTCTGGTGGCCCAGACTCTCGATCACGTGTCTTCACACGATCATATCCCAAGCAGGCCTGATCATCCTAAATCTTTCTCAATTCCCTGATTGACAGACAGTGTCACTGGCATTTATTGATCATAATAATTCTGACAGTATCTTCCACTGCCTATATCCGGGTACCCATTTTACAGGTGCACTAAGGAAAATGTGAACGAAATGCTTTCCCAGTGCATTTACAATGCGACAGCAGCCGAGAATCGAACCCACGATCATTAGATCCGGAGTTGAATGCCCAAACCATTCGGCCACGCTGCTCTAAGAGGGGTCGTTGAAGACGTGGGCTGAGCAGTTTGGACGCGTTTGTTTGGCAATATCATAGACTGAAACAACATCAGTGGCAACCCTATCATCAACAACAATAACAACAACAACAACCAGACCAACAAAAATGACCACGACAACAACAACAACAACAACGACAACAGTAGCGACAATCAGATACCCTGTGACTTGAGGACTGGTCTGATGGCGTCAGGATGGTACAGTAGAATGGCAGGGAAGAAAGGGCCGGGCCAGAAGCGATGGAAGTAGCAGTATTTCTTGGCATTTTCGCAGTCAAAGCCCAGGCCTTCCTCATTGTTTCCTGGAAACTGCAGTCATTGAGCCATTAAGTTGATCAGTTAAGCAATGAGTGGGTCAGTATGTCCCACATTCGTCCGCCATCCATCCATCCATCCATCCATCCATCCATCCATCCATCCATCCATCCATCCATCCATCCAT
>JAWQUT010000083.1:1018448-1032301 GCA_033807755.1 Ellobium chinense | reverse complement strand
CCTCCCCTCTTCTCTTCTCTTCTCTTCTCTTCTCTTCTCTTCTCTTCTCTTCTCTTGTCGTCAAACCAGTATTACTCACTTCTCCTTTATATGTATTATGAAACAGGTCTAGCACACCTGTGTCTGGAGCTGCCTCTGCAAGACAATTATAGTATAGTAATTAGTTCACAAAATACGACAAATATTTAAAGTAAGAATACATACCACCCGCCCCCCACCAAATTAAATTTTAAGGATAAAAGATAAAAATAATCACTCTCATTTACACTAAAGGGATGCCATATAATGCCATAACAATGCCATATAAAGTCATACATTTCATTCACGATAATATACATATTATTGCAAGTCACTGTTAGTCGCCGCAATGCAGCGCCCTGTCCTCTTTACCCAGTCAAGTGCCAGGTAATCGTTCACACCCGGGTAGAATGGAGAAATAGGAGTGAAGTGTCTTTCCCAAGGAAAGTACTGGGTCCGAAAGTCGAATACACAAAACTGTACCAGCGTTTGTGTTTGAGTGTTGACTTTTCCCTTCAGCATGACAAAGTTATCTCAACTCCAAAACTTTAGGATTAGATTTGTTAACCATACAGATTTCGTGCGAGAAGAAGTACACTTTCCTCCTACTCAGATCAGGGGTACTTTTTAGAGTTAAACAATGTGATGTTATTTGCGAAGACCGCAAATGAGACCTCATCAAAATGGTGGCAACCATCTACAGTTTCAAATTTGTTAGTAGAACATTGTTTCAAAGGGGTTGTATCAGAGGACCATGTGGCAAGAACTGACGGTGATATGCATGGAAATGTATGAGGCAAAGATGTCAGTATAGCAAACACCGCTCGCCACTCAATGCATTATTTTCTTTGCTCTTCGGCATTAGTTAAATAGATCCTGGCTTGCCTAGACTGAAATGTCCTCTGCTTAGGACCGCCCACAAAATATAAAGAACGCCCCTTTTGCGCAGCCGCCGGGAGCAAGCAAACAAAACCCAGATCCAACCTTTCCCTCAAGTTCTATTCACGCCGGTCTGCAGCATTTCCAGTTATCCCTTTAACTATGCGAAATCAACCGACCCACCGACCAACCAGTCATACATCCAGCAAGCCAGCCAGCCAGCCAACCAACCAACCAACTAGAGTGACTGTACCAGTCATCGGCGTATTTTAACATCTCTTTTTTATCTCCAGCAAACAGAGTAAGACATGAATATCTTTACCCAAGATTTTATAACAGTATTAATCCTTGCTCCTAAAACTGTGAGGTTACTGGCATTCTTTCTAGACGGATATTATTTAAAATATCGTTTTGGAATAGCAGTGCGATCTGGGTCATTTTGGGGCCAAACGCTACCAGTCATCGGCGTATGCTTTGAAACAAAATCCAGGACTTGCGCGCGATTACTAGTTTAAACATCATAAAATGCAATAAAAATTAGGCAAACTTGCCAGTTTTTGCTTGATTGTGTTTATTATTTGCAAAGTTATGCTCAGGTAAGTACTACCAATCGAAGGCCGATGCGCACTGCGCCGCCATTATGATGAGAACGGAAGAAATTTCCGGGCGGTCAAGGAACAAATATACCAGGGACCGTTCATTATAATTTTCAACCCTGATTATTTACAACTTGCTGCATCTTTTGCCTTGTCAAAAACAATAAAAAAACAACACAAAAAATCATTCAAGAACATAATTAACATAAAACAACTGAGAATAAATGTCCATGTTGATCTGTTCAATTGTTGTGTGCAAGAAAGGGATGGCCTAGGAACAGCAAAAGGTGGTGGGTATATGAACTTGGAAAGGTGCTGGTGGTGCATTATGCAGTAAAGTTGTGCTTTCATGCCAGCAGTCAACTGTAATTTTCGCAGTAACCACTAAAGCTACATCCATCAAACTTATGTCACTTAAGCATCTGTATAAGACAAATCATCTGCACTATTATTTATGACATACAGTTATTTCTTCACGGAGTTATTGGCACTTAATAATGTTGTGCAACAGAAGTAGGTAAGCTGCCTCGCAGCACCTTTAGATCATGTTTTCTGGTTATGAGTTTTCTAATGACTTGGGATGATCTGTACAACTTCTTTATCTTGCTATACCCTACAATTTGATGTATGACATGTTGATGTAACTTGCACAACTACCCTGCCAGCGTCCATTAACCTTTCACTCACTGTCCATTTTTTCCATATCAGTGCCAAAGTTATACATCAAAAGTAGTAGCTCTCCAATATGTCCGCGTAACCATGTTATATTTCACACCAATTTCCTCTTGAGTTAGTCTGGTTTTGAGTACAAGTCTGGCTTTAGTCGGAGTCTATGCCTCAACGCAGTCGAGCCCACGTCTGGCTCCCGCAAGGCTCTTCATGCCTTCTCCCCCATCAGACCGGCTGATAGTCTGGAAGCTGTGACTGAAATTAAAATGTTCTATCTGCACTACATGTGATTAAACTTTGATGTCATCCACTCTACACAGCTGCGTTCCTGACATCTGTTCATACCAACTACTGACCCGTTGAGGTTCGAGTTAGGCTAAAGCCCATAGCCAAGCTTGCCTTCCCGCCCCTCTTCATCCTCATCTACATCAACATCAACATCAACAGACAACAAACACCAAACCTTCCCTTCTCCTCATTTACGACAATAAGGAGGGCAGCAGTTGTTGAGTTTGCATAACAGTTGAGGAGATGTAGCCAGTTCACAAAGAAATATTAACTCCAATCACCAATGTCAACACGATATCCTTTGAACTTAAAGAAATAAATATAATAAAATAAAGTTGAAGGGGCAGACTTTATAATCATACGGACATAAAATAGATCATATTACATGAATTTATATTTTATGAACTTTGTTAATGATTTAAACTCCACAAACCCTTACTGATCGCGCAAATAATGCAAACAAAAATATGTTTTATTAAAAAGCAGGGAATGCCATGGATTGAAGGAAATATATTGAGCGTTTCTAAAAACCCCTTTGCTCAAAGTCAAATTAACATTGGAATTAACTTATTTACGTCATGCAATATATTTCCGAAAAAAACCAATGACGGCTCCCTTGGGATATTTTGTAATGGCAAATACGGTGCTCATAAAGAAAGTCTCACATGAGACGGACACTCTCCGACCGCCGAACATGGGTCCGGTGAGAAGGTAAGGGTAGAAAAACATTTTTTTTCAATGCAATAATTTAATGCTCAAGCTAAAGTTTCGGTATTTACCACAGATGACATATTTTTCTACCCTTTGTACGAAACTTACCGGCAAATGTTCGGTAGTTTTAAAAATATTTTCAATTTTCCTCGAACGCCATGATCGGCAACGTCCTAGTCTAGCTGTCGCTAGAATATATCGTCTGCAAACAAAGAAAAGTCACCGTCTGCTACGAGCACGTGACGTCATCACACAAATATAGCGGACGGATTGAGTTTTCTCACAGCTGAGCGAAAGTTTCGCGAAGTTTTGCTGTTCAGAGGCCAAAACTCTAGAGTACGCCGATGACTGGTACAGTCACTCTAAGCAGCTAACCAATACGGACATAGTCTAGACACGCCAATCTCCAAGTTCATATTTATGGATGCAGCACATTTTCTTACCCGCCAGGGCCACCAGCAAATGTAGATAAGACAAACATCTTGACAGGTACATGACTTCAGCAGTCTTGTAAGCTTCCTACAATGACGCAGACAATGTTTGCTCAGACATTACCATGGTCACGAAACCGTCAAATATCGCCAAGATACTAACATTTTTAGGGAATTCCCGACACAAGATTTTCTTGAAGGTGTGCAAAAAAAAAAAAAAAAGTAAGAACCAGCTTCACTTTGTCTAACCCGTGGTAAGGGACAATAGGATAAAAGAATAAGCTCTAAGGTACCTTTCTGATTGCTGCACGCGAGACGTTTGCTACAAATTGCAGCATCTTTTGGGTAGACCGGAAGTGAAAGGTCGGCAAGATGGCGGCCACCATCTACGATTTCAAATGTGTTGGTAGAACGTGGAACTTTTTATCAAAGACCTTGCATTGCATGACGATGTGGCAAGAATCAACGGTGGTATGTATGCTGATGAGCGAGGCAAAGATTCAAGTGTAGCAAACACCACTGGCAAGCTAGTTATAGTTAGTGTTACGTAGGAAAACGAAGGCAATAGTTTTTCACTTTATATTTGATTGCTGTGCGATTTCCCAATTCCTGACTCTTTTTTAATTACCCTTAACAGTACGATGTAATCAGTAAAGACTCTGAAAAAAAATCACCAGAAATACTTAGAGTAGGTTATCTGACAAAAGTTCCTTCTTTATCGATTACTTTTTCTTCAAAGGTATTTTAGAAACGTCACTGATTAAAAAATAAAAATTGGTTCTTTTAACAAGCCTTGGACAGTTTTGCACAACGTGAACTACGCGATCAACTATTAGTAGTAATAGTAGTAGTGGTGGTGGCAGTAGAAGTAGTTGATGTAGTGGTAGTAGTAGGAGTAGTACTAGTAATAGTAGTTGTAGTGGTAGTAGTAGTAGTAGTAGTGGTGGTGGTAGTAGAAGTAGTTGATGTGGTGGTAGTAGTAGTAGAAGCAGTAGTAGTAGTAGTGGTGGTGGTGGTGGTGGTGGTGGTGGTGGTAGTAGTGGTAGTAGTAGCAATAGTAGTAGTGGTGGTAGTAGAAGTAGTAGAGGTAGTAGTAGTAGTGGTTGTAGTAAAAGTAGTAGTAGTAATAGGAGTATAGTAGTAACAGTAGTAGTAGTGGTGGTAGTAGAAATAGTAGAGGTAGTAGTAGTAGTGGTTGTAGTAGAAGTAGTAGTAGTAATAGTAGTAGTAATAGTAGTAGTAGTGATGGTGGTGGTGGCGGTAGTGCTAGTAGTAGTAGTAGCAGTAGTACTAGTGGTGGTAGTAGTAGTAGTAGTATCAGTAGTAGTAGTGATGGTAATAGAAGTAGTAGAGGTAGTAGTAGTAATAGTGGTAGTTGTAGAACTAGTCGTATATTCCGTCCAACATTATACGCTTTTCGTTTTTCGCAAATATCTCCAATTTGCTTTGATCAATCTTCGCCAAATTTTGCATAGCCTCCTGTTTCAATTTGTCTTAACAGAGACGTGTCATTCACTTGTGGACAGTTACAGATAAAAAAGTTTTCTTCATTAAAGTACATAAAAAACTCAGGAAACACGATGCTTCAAAAAACAGAAATTTTACGGTATTCACAGTAGTCTTCTTTTCACGGCAGGTTCACATAAGAGCAAGTCCAAATAATTCGGTCAATGCAACATTCCGTGGTTTAGCTGTTTAGACATAACAAGCGCTATTTTTACCGCATACAGCACAGTTAACCAAGGACAAAATACTACCCTCGCGATCAGACAAGTTACATTTCACATACATAAAATACTCACAGCAATAGTCACAAACAATGTAATTTACACTAATACACGACCTCCCCGATTATTACCCCTCCCCCCCCCCCCCCCCNCTCCTCTAACAGGTACTCTAACATAAAGGCTGAACTTTGTGCAAATTTTTGCATTCCTGATTTCAAGCATCACTGCACACCTCATTTTTTAATGAACATACCACACCTTCTGGTACACAATCGAACACATCATTAGAAGGCAGACACACATTTAAACTACATATCTGGAACAACATGCCTCGATAATACGATCCTGCAGTCAAGCAAGTTTCGCTCAGAGCACTAAGATACCACGAACGTCAAGATAAAAAGAAGAGTCTTCAAGTGTCTTTAAACTGTCCTCTGAAACGCACCAGTGCGTTCTTGGGTGTGAAAGCAACGACGTTCAGACGCTGGAAGAACGAGCTGCCAACCTTTAGCAATGACAGATCCAGTGAAAAAGGCCGGAAACCATTACTTGACAACTTCGACATGGATGTCATAGAAAGATGCATGTTAAAACTGTTTGAGGACAAAACATACATCACTCTCAAAATACTGAAACGCATCCATGAGACCGAGCACGACCTCAGGATCTAAAAAAGGAAGTCTCCATTTGGCCGTGAAAAAGGTGGGCTCCAAATTCTAGTCCACAAGAAGATAATCATTTGCTCTTGAAATGAGTGAGGAAGAGACTGTCAACTGTCAGGTGTCTTTTCCAAAGACAGTACATTGTAAACAGCCCAGCCTACGAGTCGAACAAACAAATCTTAGACATGACAGTTTTCAGCATCTGAGTGCCACTCATAAACCACCAGTCCACGCTGTTTTTCTCTTCCAACTAAACTAATACATTACCAATTATGCAGTATTCATATTATCTCATGTACCTTGACACATTTGATCTTTACTTTCTAACGAAGGAAACGAAACGAACATAATTTAGGAGATAACATACAAATTATCACACACATAATTTAGGAGATAACATACAAACTAATCTCTCTCTCTCTAATGCCCTTCCCTCGTATCTTTTTCAAGTATTAATGTCTCCAGTCTACGGGGAACTCATTAGTCTATACGTGGGAATAGGACGAATAGGTCATACGAATACGAAGTATGAAGGATCGATACATTAGACAAGACACGGGAATGCTAATTCCCTGATCTATTGGTGCGTCTAAGCGGATTTTACTACAAAGGATAAAGATGTACATGTATGTTTATACCTTGCGAGAGTATTAACTTTTTTCCTTCACAAAAAAAAAACGCCTCATCAAAATAATCCATCTTCACTATGTCGACGCTAGTTGGACGTTTTTTTTCAGAAGGTTTTTCGTTACAGTGGGTTTGGGTGAAAGGGGCTGAGATAATCGGTTCTGATAGAACATTACATACGAGTACAACGTAAAAACTGCGAAAGTTTTATAATGATAAGAGATCCCAACGTTAATGCACAAGTTGTCAAAAGAGTCCAAATACGATCATTTTCAGGCCTGATGACCACAAAGTTATTCTGCCCTTTATTTATTACCGAAGTTATCTCAACCTTTTCCCTTGCGTTTTTTTTTTTTTGTTCTTGTTGTTGTTGTTTTGCGATAACGAGCACCTGTAAGGATCAGAAAATAGAACTAGACTTAAGTTTGGAGTCAGGGTAAACATTCACAATATTTTCCAAATCAGCTATGGCGTTTCAGTTAAACTGGATGTCGGGCAAGCGACACATCAAAGGTGTGATTTTTCACTCATTGATTTACAGTCGGTGTCGAAAATTGTTCATTATGGAAAGTATTGATGTAAGCGATCTGGGGAGGCGGGGAGCGATGTACCCGGGATGGTGGAAGAAGGCGGTAGAGGGTCGGTTGGCCAGGGCCACGGTGCCAGGGCCACGGTAATTGTTGCATAGATTCATATTATCAGTAGCAGTGCCCTCGTGCCACCAGCAGGTATCGATAAGAACAAAAACGAGTGTAATTATGTCAAGTTACAGCAGGCTAGCAAAAGTTACAAAAAAGCTATGAATGCAGCTATATCAGCATATAAAACGAAACAACAACAAGAAATAAAACATTTAAGAAAACAGGATGCAAAAAAGTCCTGGATAATGATTACTAAAAGAAATGTTACCAAAAAGCCTCCTATCAACGAATTGTTTACGCACTCTGAAAGAATAAGTCGAGGAAAAGAGGATTATGATACAAACAGCATTTTGCCAAGACATCAAATTACAGAACATAATAGTCAATTACTCAATAGTTCAATAACTGATATAGAGATCGTAAACGCTGATAAGCACCTTAAAAACGGGAAAGCTGCTGGAAATGACAATATTTTAAATGAATACATAAAAGACAGTTTAAATGTAATGTTACCAATTTATAGTAAACTATTCAATTTAATATTTGATCAGGAATTTTCCCCTCTGAATGGAGTTTAGGAACAAGTATCCCCGTATTCAAAAACAAAGGAGACAAAATGGATGCTGGGAGCTACAGACCCATAACATTACTTAGTTGTCTTGGCAAAGTATTTACCTCAATATTAAATGAAAGACTCACAAAATTCTGCGAATTTCACGAAATTTTAATGCAAAATCAAGCAGGTTTAAAAAAAAGGCTACTCAACATCTGACCACCAACTTTCCCTACATCTTCTTATTTAATACATGACATATAAAAAACAGACAATTTTCTGTGGGTTCATGGATCTGAAACAAGCTTACGATTTGGTATGGCCAGCAGGTCTCCTCCAGAAACTTGATGTGTGTAACATAAGAGGAAAATTCTACAATGTTATAGCAGTTATGTACACGAAAACTAAATCTTGTATAAGAAGCAATAACTTGTATTCGAAACCATTTACAAGTAACATAGGTATTAGACAGGGGGAAAACTTATCCTCCATGATGTTTGCATTGTTCCTCAACGATCTTCAAAGTTTTTTAGAAGAAAAAGGATGTGAGAAAATTCCTATTCCTAATTAATTGTATGTCTATATTCAGTTATTTTTGTTATTATATATGCTGATGACACTGTGCTATTTGCTAACAGCCCTGAATCTTTCCAGAAAATACTCGATGAATACTGTGTATATTGTCAATTATGGAAAATGGAAATTAACATTGACAAGTCCAAGGTCATGATCTTTGGAAAAAAATAGAGGAAAACATAAATTTATATTAAATAATCAAGAAATGAAAATAGTCAAAGAGTTCAAATATCTTGGTGTTACCATGAACCAAAATAATAGATTTGTTAAAGCAATTAAAGAAAATGTTAGTAAAGCTAGGAAGGTTATGTATGCAATAATAGCCAAAGGTAGAAACCTTGAACTTTCAATTCGTTGTAATTTACATCTTTTCAAGATCATTGTTATACCTATTTTATTGTATGGTTATGAAGTTTGGGGATTTGAGAGATTGGAGATGATAGAAAAGGTACAAACAGATTTCTGTAAAATAATTCTGAAACTACCATCCAAAACACCTACCATGTTCATACTAGGAGCCACCGGAGTGTGCCCACTACATACTGCTGTCAAAACACGTTGTCTAAATTACTGGTCTAGAATTATGATGGGAAAAAGGAGTAAATATGTCAAAATTCCACTAGATTGTACCTACGACCATCATAGAAGTAGTGATAAAAAATCAAAATGGATAACTTTTAATATAGATTGTCTATCAAGTAACGGGTTTCTTTATCTAACATATTTTCCACTTCTTTACCGTCAAGAGACAGTTAGCAGACGATTACAAGATTAGTTTATTCAGTCTTGGAACAGCGAGCTGGAAAAAACTAATAAGGCAAAAATGTACAGAGCAATCAAGACGTATTTTGGATTTGAAAATTATCTTGACAACATTGCTTGACATTAACTTTATATATATTTAAACTAAGAATCAGCAGCCATAAATTACCAATAGAGACGGACAGGTGGGATGGAACATGTTTAGCTGAAAGAAATTGTAAACATTGTTGTAAAGATATAGGTGATGAATTTCATTATTTATTCGTATGCCCCCTATTTGCTAATTAACGGAAAAAATACATTGAACCGTACTACTTCAAAAGGCCAAATATGATGAAAATGTACGAACTTTTCAACAACTCAAACAATAAAATCACTACAAACTTAGCAAAAAACAGTTATCTATCATTTCAAATAAGAGCAGAGCTCCAACTATAATTATTACTGTATTGTATTTATTGTATTTATTATATTCTTCGAACGTTTAATGCTCCACCATGTTATAATTTTCAATGTTTGTGATGCATATACTTCTTTCAAAGTCTGCATTAAACCTTTTTTGTCATTGTCATTGTCATTGTCATTGATACTCAGCTGTTTTGAGCTCTTTGTCTTCTACATCTTCTAAGATTCATTCACTTCAGGGTGAAGATATGAGAGAGAGAAAGAGAGAGAGAGAGAGAGAGAGAGAGAGAGAGAGAGAGAGAGAGAGACAGAGAGAGAAAGAGTGAGAGTAGTGTAGCCTGAACGAGTGGTGAATGATTTGAATGAGTGAGCGAGTGAATTGGTAGCAAGAACATTTTGTGTATTGCTCATTTACACCAGTCTGAGCTAAGTAAAACTTGCTGTTGGTGGTGTCAACTTTTAGTTTCAGTGTCAAGAAGCAAAATGTGAACGAGAAGTCTGGAAAATAGGGTCTATGAAATGTTTCTTGATAAATACTCTGGCCAAGTCCCATCACATTTTGGCCATGCCTCCTCCCCCGCACCCCCACTCTTCTCATTGCCGGTTGTTAACCTATGAAAAGTTCTCGTTATAATGTCTCGTATTCCGACGCAAGAATGATAATTAACACTACTTTTCATTGTTGCTGTCGTTTTATTTTTAAGAAAAGTGTGAATATTCATTTCACAATAATAAGCCACATACAATCGAATCAGTTAGGGTCCGACTCATGATAAAACTATTGACACAGCTGATCCTTATTCATCTCCACCCTCTTCTTTCTGCTTAGCACCTTTGGGAGTTCAAGTAACTGTCTTTTCACAGACTCTGTCTTCTTTAAGGATTACTAATATAGCATATTTTGTTTATGGTCTAGCACATGAGTGCTTAATCTTTTCAGAGAAAGAGAGAGAGAGAGAGAGAGAGAGATGGGGAGAGACAGAGGGATAATTTTCAATACTAGTCAGCATGTGTGTATGTATGTTATATCAGACTATACGACTTTTATATCCCACCTCCACCCCTGTCATTATATCGCAGTAACACCATCGCAGAGAGGCCATTGATTGATGGAACAGCGGCACCCAGTCATAATGTCGGCTGTTCCGGTTAATCATGGTAGAGATATAGTCTAGACTAGACTACAATAACTGCGTCGATGTGCAAGATTTACATCTAATCTAGGCTAGTCTAGATTGAGTTTTAGAATGAAGACGGGAAGGATCCCCAGCCCACACAATATTCTGCAGAAAATAACTTGGGTTAGCCTATTAAGTCAAAGATGGTGTACGTTTTTATTTCGGTGCGTTATTTCAGGCCGAAGCGAAAGACGCTTGAAGTTGGTAGGTCGGGGGTTCTTGCACTGTGCCGACCGAGCAATGGCCTTACTCCAGACAGCGGCGAACAAGGACATGATGCAGGAAATCAAGGTCTACAGTCAAAAAATATGCTTTCACGATCACAACTCGAGAGTTTGACATGCAAACATACACTTTTTGACATTATGTGTACATAGATTTTATATTTTATTAAAACTAATAAAATTATATACGATCTAGACAGCTGATGTTTGGAAGGAGTGATACGCTTAATTGAACAGCCAGAGATGTCGATCAAGGAGTGAAATGCAGCGACAATGGTACGACCTGCTTTAGATCTATGCATTAAAACAACAAATTTACTGCTGCATACGGTAGTTTCAGTTACTTAATTAAGCTAAAATGTGATATTGTGAGAAAAAGTGTATGATTTGGTGTTTAAATATGTCCCAGTGCATAAAGTGGGTTAGAAAACAATAATGCTACTGAACCGGATAATAGCGCTTCGCGAATGGTTCGGCAGTGTGGAAAATGTCCGGACCAGCAGCCAAGTTTTTTCTCACACCCCCCNCCCCCCCCCCCCCCCCCCCCAAAAAAAATTGTTTAATATTGTTTAATAAAGTGAACTTATTCTTTTTAAATGCAATTCATTGGACAGTACATAAAACAAGCTTTAATTTGGTATATGATTTATATCTGTAACTTTATTTGTTGATTTTATAGGAGTTTTTTTTTCTTAAACTATCTCATGCCAGCAACTGTCATATTATGACCACCTGTCTCATATTTTGTCCAAAATATTGTTTAACAAGTAAACTTACTCTTTTTAAATGCAATTCATTGAACAGTACATCAAATAAGCTTTAATTTGGTATATGATTTATATCTGTAACTTTGTTTGTTGATTTTATATGATTTTTTTTTGTCTAGAGATCTTGTCATATCATGGTCATTTTCCACTATTTTTTTACAAAAGCGCAACTTTTGGCCTCAAGCTGCTTTGTAAGTGCCTTTAACTTCTTTTTTTATTGCTTGTAATCCCTGAGAAAAATTAGACTAGATCTCCAAGTAACATAGTAGCCATAAAAATGATTTGTGTCTTCTGGGCTTACAATTTGTTGCTTTATTAGCCCTTGAAGATGGCACACTTTTTATTGTGCATTGATGAGATTTTTGCCATTTTTAGAGGTCCACAGCTCTTTGAATTATTTTATAAATGACATAAAACTTCTAGATGTCAATGTCTGTGTGGTTTTGTGTCTGAAATTATCTTTGTTTGACATTTCTTTTTTGTTTTGTTAAAATTATGACCTTAGAATGTTGGCCTTCGGTGGTGGGGCGAAACATATCAAAGTGCAAGAAAACTTTAAAAATTCATAACTTCGTTGTTTTTGGATGGATTTTGATAATTTTTTTTATTTTCTTAGTTTTGTTGAAAAGGTTATGAAATTGTGAGTCTTTAATGTGTGTAATCAATTTGAAATTTTCACCTGTCATACCTACTTTAACTGTGAATGTGATGTTGCTTTCTTGAGCGTTGGGCAATGTGGGGTCAAGACTCACTTGAACTTTGCCCTCCATGATGACGTCATTTTCTGAAGATGAAAAATCGATACAGTTTATGTATCCGGAACAACAACAACAACGACAACAATAATAACAACAACAACAACAACAACAACAACAACAACAAAGCCATTGTACCATTGAGACACTATAAGGGACCCAGTCTAAGCTCATGTTCTCTTAATGTCAACAGTACTGCTTGCTCTTTTGCACATGGCACTGCATTGCACTCTTACTGACACCGGAAGTCCGGCAAATTTCGTAGACAATCATTGTGTCAAGACACTTCCGCCCAGAGCTTGGTTTGAGTTTACGGGCAGAATTAGGGATAGAGTTAAGGATAAACAAGCAAACCGGGACAGTCCCTAGAGTTTGTCATTGTCTAGGAATAATCTCACGTGTGCTTTCTCTTTTCTAATCTGATCCTGATCCTTTATCAAGCTTTAGGCAGGAATCTCGTATAAACCTGCCAAGCTATACTTATTATATTATATCCATCTTGGACGGTTGAAAGTTACGCTAATCGGTTGTAAAGTATCACTGAGAAGTTCCTCTAAATGCCTGTTGAAAAAAGAAAAGAAACCTTGATGCCTTAGGGCAAAAAAGACTTTCGTCCTGTGGATCTTGATTGAAGCTGCTCCACATAACTCTTGCGCCAGAAATATACCATACTCATATATGCCTAGGTCAATTTTTGACATTTTAAGATATTTGGCGCTTTCAACCTACTGCCCACAGCAGAATAATGAAGCAGATATGGGTTAGCTTGTAAAATAGGGATTTAAAAACTTCTTGGGGTTTTTTTTTAATATGTAGTAAAGAAGATGCACGGAAGATCATAATGATATAAACAACTCAAAAGCATTTTTAAAACATGATAATGCCGAATGTCGAATGAGCGTGACGAAAACTTAGACAAGCTCCCAAGGTGAAAAATCTCACCTATTCTTGGAACGACGTCACTGAGTATTTCACCATTGGCCGCGATCATGCTGATGTTGATGGGACCTTCTTGCCATTCTGTGCTGTCCTTGACTTCCCAGAAGCCATCGGGGCTGTGAGTGGCTTGGATCCACTCACCTTTCCTTTCCATTTCTACCGCGATGATTGGAATTCTGACAAGGAACAGACGGACAGGCACATTAAGGACATAACAAACGTTACATGACCTAAAAAGGTAGGGGAAATGGGGTTAGAACTTGAAAGCAAAACGGAACGTTCGGAAAGTTACTACGATCGTCCGACTGAAGGAATATCGCCCTGTAATAGTGAAGACGTATTAATTTTTTGTTTCCAATTTGGAAAGCATATTATAGAAGGCTTTAGGCCAGATGGCAGCCATTTTGACGTCTAACACCACCCACCCACTTACACACCCAACCCC
>JAWQUT010000083.1:1005876-1018233 GCA_033807755.1 Ellobium chinense | reverse complement strand
GGGCAGGATAATCACAGTCGATTTATTTACTTTCCACATTTTCAGGTATCTAGAATGTTTACGCTTATCCGTGAAAATTTAAGACATGCTTTGTTAACTGAACAAATTCATGCCATCGATTGTCAGGTATCTAGAATGTTTACGAACAAATTCATGCCATCGATTGTCAGGTATCTAGAATGTTTACGCTTATCCGTGAAAATTTGACATGCTTTGTTAACTGAACAAATTCATGCCATCGATTGTCTGACAAGATTTCCGTTTACTCATCCAGTCACTTATACTTACAGCCGACTTAATTAATATATCCTGACCCTAGTCTTATATAAATAGCGTTTTCCCAAAACTCAGTATGTGACCTCTGAATGTTTCCAAAATAAAGGTGTAATAAAGGTAACTGCTCTTCACACAAGTATTTCTATTATAGTCCATTCAGAAACATTTGCCCCTCTTTACACTGCTATATCTCGGTAGTTGATTAACCAAATTCATTTAAACTTGGCATAAGGTTTGTGAGTACTGATGACCTTAGGCCAATATTTTTCTTCCTTTGAAAATCGAAGCCGTTTTTAATTTCGCCTCTTTGTTTTATATAAAGAAAACAACAATGTTCTCTGGCTAATATTTTGACTTACTTACAGTAGCGAGGTCAATCAGTAATTACAGCCATGCAAATTCAACAACTTTTGAAGACATGTTTACCGCACCGCGGATTAAACATGAACATTTTACCCTCTGCACCGAACTGCACGATTTTCCTAAACGTCTTCCCGGAAGTGGAGAGACTGTGTCTGAATGTTTGTGTCAAGGGCGTGTCTTCGTTTCAGTTTCTTTTGGCTATCCTTCATACCATCTGACAAATCAAGATGAAGATAAGATTAATTACTCTTCAAAATGTTGCTTTGCAGTTATACAACTATTTTTCTAGAGAAGCAAAACGTGATCGTCTCTATCGGAAGATTTCTGACCCAAAGGCAAGAACCCAACATGCACTTGGACTACACAAACGGTCTTTATCTCGGTGGATTCAGGACACAGAAATTCCAACCACAAGTTTGAAACAAGGCAGGAAAGAAAAAATTGACTCTTTCGACAAGGATGTCATTCGGCGTGAAATTCTCAAAATGCTCAGCTCAAAAGAATTTGTTACCCTGAGGAAGCTTAAATGCTGGCTAAAGGAGCACAAGCAGATTGATATTTCCAAAACGTCTTTGTGGAAAATAGTGAGGAGTGCTGGATTCACGTTTCGAAAGTGTTCCAGTGGAAGAAACATAATTTGCGAGAAACCGCACTTGATATCTGCCAGATGCAAATATCTTCGTGAAATTATAGAGCGCCGCAACGAAGGCTATGATATCGTATACTTGGATGAAACTTGGATCAATGCACATCATACGTTTGAAAGAGAGTGGCAGTCATGTGACGGAACACAGAAGAGGAACGTACCCAGCAGTAAAGGACAGAGACTGATAATAGCCCATGCTGGCATTAGGCAGAGGGGTCTAATAGAGGACGCAGAACTTGTATTCCAGTCCATTTCTTCAGATGGCAGAGAATATCATCAAGAGATGAACAGTATAATTTTCCGAGACTGGATTGAGAAAGCCGTTATTCCGTCGTTAGATAGGCCCTCTTGTTTGGTAATGGATAACGCCCCTTATCACAATGCTGTACATTCGGAGGATAAGGTACCTACGTCATCCAGCAAAAAGGAGGAAATCAGATCATGGCTGAAAAAGGAAGGCATTCATTTTGATGACAGTCATTTGAAGCCAGAATTACTTGCACTTGTAAAACAAACAAACAAGAACAAAATTTACCAGGTAGACAAGATTACCCACGCACATGGTCATACTTGTTTGAGGCTTCCACCCTATCACTCGCACCTTAACCCGATTGAACTCGTATGGGCAAAGGTGAAAGGGAAAGTTGCGATGGAAAACATAACATTCAAGTTGGCCGATATCAAAACCTTGACGCAGGCGGCATTCTCAGAAATAAACAAAGACTATTGGGCCAGATGCGAGGACCATGTGTTACAAGAGGAGGATGATTACTGGCAAAAGGACGGTCTGCGTTTCATTCAGCCAAGGACTGTCGTAAATCGGCTTGACTCATCGGATTCTGAATGAGATAAGCACATGCAGGTCAGTTGTCTATGAGTTTAGGGTCCTTAAGCGTGCAAATTTACTTTTAGCAGAGAGTTTCTTAATAGTTGCATAGGGAACGTCCCTCAGTCTGCTGCTTAAATGTATCCGCTTCTGGATTGCTGCAACCTTGAACTTGAAAGTCGTGATTGTACTGTCAATTCTAATTTTTGGGGCCTAAAAATGCATGGTCGGTTAGGATTTTCTAAGCGCGAATAGGCGAAATAAAAAACGGCTTATCCTGTAATAATCAAACTATGAAACATCTTAGGTCATCGGTCTACACACTTCACATGCAAATTTCCAAGTAAATCTATCAGACCGTTTTTGAGATATTGGACTGCAAAGAGGGGCAAATGTTTCTGAACGGACTATAACTTTTAAATTACATAAAATGTAAAAAAAAATGCAGTTTTCAAGCTCAAACTGGATTTGTTGAATGAATTCACACAGAAATCCATCTCTGAGTACACTCTTAACTCAAATTTCTACGAAAGTGCATTTACGTTTTGGAAAAAACGCTCTTTATATACTGCTACAGCCAAGAACCTGGCACGTTTTACATATTATAACTGACAGGTAAAATTATTGTGTCTGCTCCCCNTCTCATATCTCTCGTTCCTCCTTCTGTCTATTCCTGTGCTCATTTGAAGAACATTGTCTTCTCCTTCCCCTCCCCTCCCCTTCCCCTTCCTTCCACCCTCAGCTATCATGATGAATCGGATTCTAAAGAACTCTGCAAAGGGGAAAGAAAAAAGTCATCAGGACATCAACACGGTCCACCTTCATAACAGCCATATCATGTGTGATATGGACTCAAACATTGTGTGCATATGTTCATAAAGTTGTACAAACTACGCACGCCTGGTTATCACAGACTCACAAAATGTACTTGGGGGGAGAGTAGAGACTCGCTTCATGAGACAAGAGTGGTCAGCGAGTTTAAGGACTACAGCAATCCAATCATTGACTTGGATCTACTCTCCGGGACATGATGGCGTCGAAGGATATGACATTGCTGACAGACTGGCAGGAAAAGCTGGGAATAACTGTGGGAAAATTAAATATGACAAAGCCGGGAGACGTGCGTTTGGTTCCTGCGGAATAGCGTTTTTGATTGGTGCGCGCCGGTAACAGTGAGGAATGGTGTGCATCTACTAGAGGTTTAGAAATGTGTCGAGTTTGGTTAAAACCAGAAGAAAAAGTTCGGCAGCATGGCGGCAACCATCTACGGCTTAAAATGAGTTAGTGGAACGTCTTCTCAACAGCCTTTTGTCGGTGGATGATGTAGCAAAAATCAACGGTGGTATATAATATGTTAATGAATGATGCAAAGATATAAATAAAGCAAACACATTTAGCAAGTCAGTGCATCGCTTTCTGTCTCTTCCGCATTAATCGCAGCCATCTTGGTTTGCCTAAAGGACGATACTTCCCTTGCTAAAGAAAGGGTGTGGCTTTCCATGACCTGCGGGGACCAAACAAACGTAGCCCTGATTATTCGAAAGAACTTACGAGGAAACTGAGAGGGGAAGGACAAAAAGGAGAATGGATTTTCAAAAACGGTTACGTGTGCATCCATGTTGATGCCCACTCGGCTCATCCAGGCTTTCAAAACTGTTTTAAGACAGTTCACAAAATGAAGTGCGCATTCCAAGGTGTGCAAGAGTGTTCTCTCACCTGGGGTTTCTGATCTGCAGCTTGACATACCACTGATCACTGCCCTGGAACTTGTACTGAATGAGAGTGTCGCCCACCGGACACTGGACAGCCTGGATGGTGATGTTCCATCGTCCATCTCCTTCCTGGGCGAGACTCACACCACCTGGAGAACAACGGCTGAGATTTAAGGTAGAACTAGTGGCTAGGGTGCTAAACTATTTATCGACTGATTCTCTTATAACTTCGCACGTGCCATCAATATGAAATGAAACTTTTATTGATGTACTTTTTGCATAAATTATGTAAATTAGGCATTCAAGATGGCTACCGGAATACTTAAAATACCAATGAATTTTCATGCAGGCCTATGACCTCAAATATTGATCAATTACTTTGAAATTTCACAGACATTTTACTTTTATGTTGCTGCAGGGCCCCTAGAAGAATTATTAGTATAAACTTTTTACAAATATTTGAAATTTGACTTTGCCCACAGTGAAAAAAATTCAACCCCATTTAATATTCATGGAGGTCTTAATTCTTGAAGTATGGGAGGGAATTACTTTGTTTAAGTACCAACCCTGCATAATTATATACAGAATGCACATGCCAATTTTCTAAATAATTGCTCCAATAGTTTTTGAGAAATCCTGCATGAGAGTAAGCCAACTCTTCGCAAAAATCACTTTTGAGAAAAACGACCAAAACGTAAATTTTTTACCTTCCACATAGCATAAATTAGGTGCACATATTAGCTAATTACTAATAAATCTAAGTGATATTTCATAAACTGTTGGTGGAATTAGTTAAAGAAATGGTTATACTTAGAAAAAATGAAATAATCACAAATTCATCATTTTAAAGGTTTTGATCCAAATTCTGCCACTAGTTCTACCTTAAGGGGTAGGTGATGCCTTTTTCTAGAGGTTGTAATACAGAGTGTATGGTGTGCAACTTACTATCATACTGCATTGGAGTTTATTTGCAAAATTGCACACCAAAGTGCTGAACAGTGCATTTTTCATGTCTAAAAGGGGGGGTATTGGGACAACTAAATTTGCGATAGCACCGGTTGTTTCGTCCCAGCGCAGCGGCCGTGTGCATAATCCATACATTAATTAATGTATTGCGTTAACCACAGTGAACACTACTAATGTTTTGGGAGTTTCCCGTGGTTACCGCAGTGCGTTTACTTACGTAAAAGCTATGTATACGGCCACAGATTTCATCTAAAACACCGAACACTGAGATACCTTTATTCATGGCCCTATCGAAGATTTTCAGGATTTTCTGTCAAGGCACAAAGTTGCTTCACTTTATAGTGTTGTTGGTTCCCCGTAATAATGCGTTAGGACCGAAATCCAGAGAGACCTTGGTAATGTCTTGCTCAAACATTTGAAAAAGAGACTTAGGTGAAATCTGGTATGAAACAATCGGTGCTATAGCAATAAGTGACAGTGGTCCTAACATCACCATCCTCCAGGGAGAAAAATGTACCATTCATAACTTTGGTGTGCAATTTTACATCGAAACTCCAATACACTATGGTGATAAATTACAAACCACGGAACCTATATGAGAATGGAGAGCACCTCTCCTTAAGAGCAACAGGATGTCATAAGAGGAGTGTACCGTGTTATGGTGAGGTTACATCTCTGATGTTGCTTTGCAGATGTGTTGGTGCGTCGTTGTAGGTGCAGTGAAAGGTGTATGAAAAATTGTGCACCAAAGTGCTAAATTTTTAGATTATTTTCTAACTTTCAGAAATATTAAGCTCTCTTCAATAGCGTTAAGGTTTAATAATGAAAATAAGTTTTGCCGAAAGTCGCCGTCGATATAACAAAAATGGAGACATTTTTGCAGAGGAGACACCGACTGCAAGTGACAGCCAGAGATGGGTGGATCTGTTGATATAGATCTAGTATAGCCGGTGGTATAATATGAGATTACAAATATGATGGGAAATTTCACTGATTTTAATTCAGTCGCACTCTACACTCCGGATTGCTATCTTTTGTTCAATTTTCACGAAAAAAGCATTTCGCGCTGCATAGAAATTTTGCAGATCGCTAGTTTACTGTCTCTCCTAACATCATTATGAACAAAATTAATATGGCAAGGACCAATATTTGAAATACGAAAGCAAAATCTGAGTCAAAGGAGTTTCCACGGTCGTTTTGTAGGCGGGGCTTGCTATCCCATGGTTATGCCGCTGACTGTGCGACCATAATTACAGAAAATGTAATGTCTTGCAACCGGTCAGCTGAGACTGAGCTGGAAAATTCGACCACCGCCCCACAAGGTTAGCGCTGGCATGCGAATTTTGTTCTACTTTCGCACCTAGCATAGTCGATTAAAGGTGAGAATTGGTTCTACTGTAGTATCACAAGCGCTGATACTTGGTTTCTCACCTTCTCTACACGCCGGGCATACGTCTTGAACAAACACATTGTACGTTCCCGTCAGAGGATCATTGCCTTTTCCTTCTCCGCTTCCTTTTACCTGAGATGGAAGAAAACCATTGGAGAGCTTTCATCTCAAGTTCGGATCCCTTAAGGAACAATTGAAGAGCGTTATTCCAAAAGGCATTAAGTCCAATTTACATTTTTTGTCAGTAGAAACAAATTTTAAGTAAAAGACAGATGGAATTAAACATCAAATTCCTCTCTCCACATAAAGTAAGAGTATTTTAAGAGTAACTTTAGAGACATGTTAAATGAGATCTTTGTAAACTCATACATTAAATAATGTTGTTGACAAATTGTGCGATTTTGCAAAAAGCTCCAAGTCCATAGACTTAGCTCCTTCTGAAACAACAGCATGTTGTCTTGCTCTGTTTTGCTCAGCCCATACAGCTTGTCAGAGAGTACTGTTTTGAAAAGAAAGAGAGAGAAAGAGAGAGAGAGAGAGAGAGAGAGAGAGAGAGAGAGAGAGAGAAAGAGAGATTTAATGATAACATGAATGGCAAGAGTACTGGATCATAACTTTAATTCTTTTAGGGTTAGATTTGAGAAAGACGAGTTAGGATTACACCTAAGTTTCAGGATTAGGATTAGGGGAGAGATTTTAGACTTAGGAATAATGTCTCCTGAATTATATTTAAGGAACTAAAGGTTAGGGTTAAAAAAATGCATATTGAACACTAGTGATATAATGCAACTCCTTCAAATTTAACAGAAACAACAACAAAATAATCAGTACTAAAAATAGCGTGGATCTACTACATGTAGATTTTTTTAAAATGTACAATTAACAATTAAAACAAAAAAAAAATAATAAAACTTGTGCAGTAATCACTGAAAACAGACAGACAGGTTCTATTCAACAAAATGTCAGGTTTTAGTTTTACCGGTACTAAAATAAGTGATCTTTCAAAAGGGACCAAGTCCTGTAAAGATGGGCCAACCAGATGCAAGTAGTCGCCCTCTTTATATTCAAAATAAATTTAAATATCTGCTTTCTAAGCTAAACATACAATGTCTGTCAATTATTTTCTTAAATTCAGAGTATTCCAAGCCTCAAAAATTAATTAACATCCTCACAACAAGAAGATTCTATAGTTAAACTCCGACTCGATACCAACCTTTAACGACCGATTGTTTCGAGGAAGTGACCGACACGGCGCATGCGCGAGGACTAATCGCGTTTTGGAAAGCCAGAGAGCTTTGACTTAGCCCCTTTAGAAAAAACGACAATTTTTAGCCAGCTTGGTTAATGTGGATTAAGCTTGTTTTGAAGCGTCAGCAAATCATAGGATGAAAAGAGAATAGGAATGCCTTGGTATGAAACACTTAGCATCAACGGAAGTGGACTTAGTGCCTTTTGGAAAAACGCTCTTCAATTACGGCAGAAATAAACATTTACAAATCCCATACTCACGTGTTATGATCATTTTAATACTAATAAAAATAACAATAATAATAATAATGCGTTTTTTAAGTCTCGTATCCCGGCTAATGCCCGCTCACGCGACTTCACACTATTATTACCCCAGCAGGCTTGTTCACTCTAGGACTTTTTTCCATTCCCTGGTGAGCACACAATGCCGCAGCCATTTACAGGCGCTGATTGCTGATGTTCTGACAATATCTTCCACTGCCAATAGGCAGGTACCCATTATACAGACGGGTGGACTGAGGGAAATATGAATGAAATGCTTTCCCAAGGCACTTATAACACGATCGTGGTCGGGAATCGAATTCATGACCTTTAGATATTGAGTCCAACGCCGTAAGCGCTCTGCCACGCTGGGAGAACCTTGGAGGCGCGCACATTACGCAAGTTTCACATTGGAAGCGCTTATTGTCGTTCATATTGGAAACACGCACTCTTAATCCCTTTATACCCTTTGTTACAGGTAAATTTAAATATTCGATTATTTTAATTTTAATTTCTTATAATCGAACAAGTTGATCAGTCCTGCTGCGGACTTGCCGGTGAGCTGTTTTAACTGGGGAAGCCCGGTGATTACGGCTTTTCTCCAAAGCAGCAAAAACGATCTTTAAAAGTAAAGTAATGAGAGTTCCTACTCCTGTTTTTGTTGACTAAAGCTCACTTGAGTTACTTTAAACATTATATTGACAGTGTAATCTAGACTATATCATATGTTCATTTGTTGTCTCAAGTTTTCTGTTGAAAAATTGGTTTTGAAGTTTCGTTTTATTGATGACATGGAAAAAGACATTGCGAGAAACGGCAAACCTGGTATTATGATAAATGGATACCGTTTTATAGTTGGCAAAATGCATGAAACAGTTTGTTCATGGAGATGTACCAGGAGAGACTGCAAATCAACATGTTCCACAAATATCGAGCACGACTCTTTAAGAACAGCTCCGACCGATCACAGTCATGAGCCAGATTCCAAAAGAATCAACGAAAGACATAATTATTATTGCCCGTGGAAACGTCAAAAGGAAAGCGATCGAGGATTTGAATTCTAGACCCAGTAAGATTGTATGCTCGGAAGCAATTTAATTCGGGTCGCTCATGCACTCTGATGCCAAACTCCTGTAGAATTCACCGTACTGTGCGCGACTTGAAACAAGATCTCCTTTACCAAAAATCCAGTCCGATGTATTTTGGGTGCTTAATTTAAATCTGTATAAACTGTCAGGTGTTGAAGAGTCAAATTAAATGCTATTGAGTGATCATGACACCAAAATCCTTATGTTTGCTCATGTTGAAAATCTCCCATTCCTCTGACAGAGCGATCATCTCTTCGGAGATGGAACATTCAAAACTTGTCCTCGTTATTTCTACCAACTGTATACATTTCATGGATTCATCAATGGAGTGGATGTTCCGTGTGCTTTCTTTGTGCTGCCGGATAAAACTCAGCAGACTTACCAGAGTATGTTCCATCACCTCAAAAGGATTTGCTCTGATCACGACTTCCGCTTGAACCCTACAGAAATCCATCTCGATTTCGAAAAAGCAGTACACGCACTGCAGCTGGAGTGAGTATGTGGCCCAACGTTATTATTCGAGGATGCCATTTTCATCTTGGCCAGTCTTGGTTTAAAAAACTGCAAGCTTTGGGTCTCACTCAGCATTACAAAAACATTGAGTCCGAGACAGGTCAATGGCTGAAGATGTTTTTGGGGTTACCAGTACTTCCAGCATGTGAAATAAGTGACTGTTTTGCGCTCAGCATGATGTCGGCCGCACCAGCTCCAGAAAACGCACAATCCTTCGGTGACTATGTGCTGTCTACCTATGTGCGAGATGATGCGCTGTTCCCTCCACCAATTTGGGCAAATCAACCTGAAGAAGGAACCACAACTAACACATGTGAAAGCTTCCATCGACATTTCGTTCAGTTGTTCCACAGTCCACATCCGAACATCTTTGAGTTCCTTGGAATGAGTTCCTTGGAAAGCTTTCCTCAGAACAGCAAAGGACACTTCTTAAGATAAGTGAGTAAGTGAGTTTGTGATTTACGGCTTGTCAGCACGATTACGGCTATATTACGCCCTCATGATTACTGTTAAAGTTTTTTAGTAGAATGTTCCTATCAAGTTTGCGCGGACAGCGGCCGCTAGGCCTACTCTTTTACGATTTTAAAACTACCAAGGGATTTTAACGTGCGCAACGTGCACACGGGACCTCCTAGTTTTTCGTCCTTTCCGAGAAGACTAGACGCCGGCTTTCCTACTCTAAAAGCCAGAGTGTGACCGTCCTATCGGCTTCAAAACTGCAACGGGCGTCACTGTTGCAGGGTCACACTCCTAAAATGTACAGAGACCATGTTTTAGGTAAAACGTTGTAGTACACAAATATGTTCGTAGTATGTTATGATTTTATATGTTCGTTGTATGTTATGATTTTATATGTTCGTTGTATATTATGATTTTATATCCTTTCGTATAGACCTATGTCTTTAATAAAGTTTAAGATGTTGTGTGTTGTATTAGTAGTAAATAGTTCTTTCATTGAGGATGAATGTTTGAGATTTTTGAGGGCATCGGTGAATTCTGCACACTCTGTCATGATGTGAGATATGGTGAGAGGACAGCTGCACCCTATGCATTCGGGTGGATCCTCTCCGTTTAGAAGAAAAGCAGGGGCGAAGGGTCCAGATAATCAAATAATCACTGATTACCAGCCGAAAATGCCGTTGGTCGACCTTGGCCTTCGTGGCAAGTTAAACAAGAACACCGCCGATATCCTATTTATTTGCTCTTTGTCAGGCCTATTCTTACTTTGACCTACGTTCAGAACCTGATACCCCTCCAATTTTCTCTGCTCTATTCACTGATTAATAGGGATAAAGAAGAACCTGGACACCCCTATAGCCAAATGTGGAGTGGCCTCACAAAAAAACTCAATGAAAGCAAGGAAATTTCACCGGCTAGTAAAGAAGAGCTGCTAATCAAGGTCTCCGCTTGATTTGTGGTACAGCTTTCACCTATTGCGGTTTAATGTGATGCGGAACAAAAATAACATATTGGTAAAACGAGACACTATTCTATAGCATTTAGTGAAATTCATTATTATCAAGGGCCTCTTTATTCGACAATAATTAACACTGTTGCTGACAAGTGACATGCCTTCAGTCACAAGTTTACGACCACTTTTATTTTTCGCTCAGTTTAGAAATGAATCCACACTTGCAGAAAGCCACATGAACAGTCTCACCACACATATCTCCATTCACAAGCCCAGTGCTGGTGTTGCCACGTTGCCTATTTTATAGTGCAATGTAGCTGATTCCCAAAATCTTTGGTTGGGGAAAGCACCTTGGGGTAGATTTACTTTTTCATGAAGGAGGTTTCTGACTTTATGAAACATACAAACAAACTTATTAAATAAACATAAATTCTTCTTGGGAAATAACATGAATGACAAAACTTCTTGGAAAAGTAATTCAGTTGGCCCCCCTGTTCTCAAAACCGGCAAGGTTTGACGATGGCAATACTCATATAGGCCTACCCATTTGCAAAAAGGTGGGCTCGGCTTCATGGTGTAGACTGGGCCTGAAAATTACATTTTCAATAAAATTAGTATCTTCTTGTTTTAGGTTTCTTGATTTAGGTCAGGATATTTTGCTAGAGGTGGAAACGGGGGAGGGGGAGGGAGTCGCTGAGCATAGAGCGGTTTGTCCAAAGATGTTAGTCAGTCTGCTACCCAAGCAGCCAAAGGTCATTCTTTTGGTCTGGATGGGTTTTTCCTGCAAGGTCGTGTTCCCAATGTTTTGTTTATTAGCCTAGGCCTGCTAGGTCTAGCCTAACTGGACCTAAATTCTACAATTTTGGAGCCATTACACCTTGGTGAGTGATAGTGTACTTTGTGCGATCCTGGCCCTGTAACTAATCTGTACTTTTTTGTGCCTTTTCAGCCAACCTGTTTCTAACTACTCAACCTTTTGTTGTAGCTTTTCAGGAATTGTGATGATGCCTACGGATTTTTAAAGTCCATACTCTGTGTTACAGTATCATACTGTGAACATCAAATGTGACTCTACGAACGGATATTGCACTATCGACTAATACCGCATACGTGACTATCAGTGACAATCATGTTCAACTATGATTACCCTGTTGAGAAAGTCAGCCTTCGCCCCTGGTGCAAGGTATAGGATTCTATTAAGTGGCCTATAAAAGGTTGAGTGAAGGGACAGGGAAAGAACAAGTCAGAGAGGTATGGATGACCCCATGTGTAAATCATGAGAAGAAAACAACTGGGGAGGAAGAATAATGAGAAAGGAAGAATCCGCAAAGGAGGCTAGTCGAAGAAAGAGGACAGGACATCTGTAAAGTGGACTGGAAAGGGAAGGAGTGGGCGGTAGGGCTGAGCTTCTTTCTCCCCTGAGCTCTGACTGGCTCGAATGGTGTCGTCACTGAATGGACCCTCCATGACATCTGTCTTGTCTTGCCTTGCCTTGCCTTTGATCTCTGTCATAGAGCTACTGGTCTTGGAATGACCCGTGATGCCAGTATAATTATGGTAGGATGAGGTATTTTGAAGTTGAGTGGAGGTTGAGTAGAGTGTGTTGTCTATGGTTGGTTTTTCCGGCAGGTATTTACTGCGGAGGGTTGAGAGGGCC
>JAWQUT010000083.1:980341-1005172 GCA_033807755.1 Ellobium chinense | reverse complement strand
CATTGTTTCGGGTTTGGTTGACCCATTCAGTCTTGTTAACTTGTCTTCTTTCGATTGACATGGGCAAAAGTTAATTCACATTTTTGTATTTGGAGCAGAATTTCATGAATTGGCACGATATATTGATATGTCCCAACACTGTCGGGTCAGCCTGGACATCCTCCCCTTAAGCACGATTGCCCCACGGGAAATGACGAACTGAAGCCTTATGGACCACTTCTGGCTACAGTTCCGGTAGCTCTCCGGGTTCTATGTTGACTTCAGGGAAGGCAAAATGTCTGCATCCCTCACGACGTAAACTTTGTAACATTCCATATGAATGCACTGGCTGCTTTACACTGACCTCAGAATGTGCTAGAGCGCTCCAAATGCTTCAACAAGAACATTATCTGTCTGAACTCATGGATCTAAGGTTTTGTTCTTTCTGATCATGCATTTCCTTTACTTCCTTGACGACAGCATCTTACTTATTTCCGCTGGGCGCACTTCCTTTTTCAGGACACGCTGTATGCGACAACATCAAGCTAATATAAAACTTTTACAAAGGTATCTGAACTCGCTGTCCGTCCAGGAATGCTGACTGTCCGGCAATGCAGCAGGTGGTCTGCATTGCATTCTATAGTAGAGCTTTCTGCCTGTGAAATCTGAACTTTGACCTTTACTGAGCAACGCAGTTTGGGGACAGAAATCTTAAGTCTCTTGAATGATACGTGCCTGGCTCACATAGGAAGAAAAGCTAAACGAGAAACGGGAAACGCCGAAACCCGAAACGTCTCACACTACACATCATCTGATCACATAGACCTAGTCATGCTCTCTTCACCAGGTGACATTTGACAATATGGATTCCTCCGATGACACACATTGGCTGCGTTATTGTTACTGAGAAAAAGAAGGAAAGTGCGGTGAGCATTTTTTATTAAGAAACACAATGATGATATTGTTGGACCTGGTGTTCAAATGTTCATGTAAAGTAATAAGTATTACTTCGGCAAAGCAGAGAAAAGTTTCACTATATAGTACACACTTGCCCCGATAGGCGACACGAAAAATGAACATGATCACTTTTCCTCCTCATGTCGCCACACGCGTTTCGGGTTTCTGGCGTGTCGTTACTTCCTATGTGAGACTGTCGTTAAAATCTTTGTTACCACTGTTGTTTACACGCATGACGCATTTCGGGTTTCCAGTTTCTCGTTTCGCGTTTCTTCCTATGTGAGCCGGACCTTAGAGTGAGTGCTGGGGACTGTCTGATGTACTCACCTCTATACACAAGCCACAAGTGCGAGAGTCCATGTACTGAGGAAGGTTAATAGATGCCAGTGCGTGCATCCTAGAGCTGACAGCAGCGGGAGGGAGGTTTTTCGTGTCTTTCGCGAAAGTACATGCGCCACCGACAACTTTGCCATAGTAGGTACCCTGGCAGGCAGAGAACATGTCGTGAGGAAGGTAGGAGATTGAGTGGTGCCAGGAGGGACAGAGTGGTCATTCATGCATCCACTCACTCACTCACTCACTCACTCACTCACTCACTCACTCACTCACTCACTCACTTGCACATTATGGAGGGAATGATATATATAAATGTTGATATAATTAATGGTTTTGCCATCTGCGTCATTGCCACTAACTCCCACTTCTCTCTCTTTCTCTCTCTCACTCTATTTCTCTCTCTCTCCCTCCTGTGCTCTTTCTCTGTTGTTCAATATCTCCCTCTGATTGGCTCCATCTTCTCTTTTCTTTTCTCTTCTCTTCTCTTCTTTTCTCTTCTCTTCTCTTCTCTCTTGTTGTCAAACCAGTATTACTCACTTCTCCTTTATATTTTTTATGAAACAGGTCTAGCACATCTGTGCCTGGAGCGGCCGCTGCAAGACAATTAAAGTATAGCAATTAGTTCACAAAATACGACAAATATTTAAAGTAAAAATATATACCACNACCACCCGCCCCCCACCAAATTGAATTTTAAGGATAAAAGATAAAAATAATCACTCTCATTTACTCTAAAGGGATGCCATATAATGCCATCACAATGCCATATAAAGTCATACATTTCATTCACGATAATATACATATTATTGCAAGTCACTGTTAGTCGCCGCAATGCAGCGACCTGTCCTCTTCACCCAGTCAAATGCCAGGTAGTACCAGCATTTGTGTTTGAGTGTTGACTTTTCCTTTCAGCATGACAAAGTTATCGCTACTCCAGAACTTTAGGGTTAGATTTGTTAACCATACAGATTTCGTTCGAGAAGAAGCACACTGGCCTCCTACTCAGATCAGGGGTGCTTTTTATAGTTCTTGCCCACTTGTCACGGTGAGGAAGTATGCGCACATTACTAGACGTTTGTTAAACAATGTGATGTTATTTGCGAAGACCGGAAGTGAGACCTCATCAAAATAGTGGCAACTATCTACAGTTTTAAATTTGTTAGTAGAACATTGTTTCAAAGGGGTTGTGTCAGAGGACCATGTGGCAAGAACTGACGGTGATTTGCATGGAAATGTATGAGGCAAAGATATCAGTATAGCAAACACCGCTCGCTAATCAATGCATTATTTTCGGGAGGAATTCCATATATGTGCCAGAAAGATTCCCGCATGCAACACACCGAACCAACAACATACCCTAACCTTAACCCTAACCCTACTCTAACCCTAACCCTAACCCTAACCCTGACACTGGGTTAGGGTTATGGTTAGGGTTAGGGTATGTTGTTGGTTCGGTGTGTTGCATGCGGAAATCTTTCTGGCACACATATGGAAGTCCTCCCTTATTTTCTTTGCTCTTCGGCATTAGTTAAATAGATCCTGGCTTGCCTAGACTGAAATGTCCTCTGCTTAGGACCGCCCACAAAATATAAAGAACGCCCCTTTTGCGCAGCCGCCGGGAGCAAACAAACAACCCAGATCCAACCTTTCCCTCAAGTTCTATTCACGCCGGTCTGCAGCATTTCCAATTATCCCTTTAACTGTGCGAAATCAACCGACCCACCGACCAACCAGCCATACAGCCAGCCAGCCAACCAACCGACCAACCAACCAACTAAGCAGCTAACCAATACGGACAAAGACACGCCAATTTCCAAGTTCATATTACTGGATGCAGCACATTATCTTACCCGCCAGGGCCACCAGCAAATACAGCACTAAGACAAACATCTTGACAGGTACATGACCTCAGCAGTCTTGTAAGCTTCCTACAATGACTCCACGTAAAACAGTGGACTGTTTGCTAAGACATTACCGTGGTCACGAAACTGTCAAATATCGCCAAGATACTAACATTTTTAGGGAATTCCCGACACAAGATTTTCTTGAAGGTGTGCAAAAAAAAAACTAAGAACCAGCTCCACTTTGTCTAAACCGTGGTAAGGGACAATAGGATAAAAGAATAAGCTCTAAGGTACCTTTCTGAGTGCTGCACGCTAGACGTTTGCTACAAATTGCAGCATCTTTTGGGTATACCGGAAGTGAAAGGTCGGCAAGATGGCGGCCACCATCTACGATTTCAAATTTGTTGGTAGAACGTGGAACCTTTTATCAAGGGCCTTGCATTGCATGAATCAACGGTGGTATGTATGCTGATGAATGAGGCAAAGATTCAAGTGTAGCAAACACCACTGGCAAGCTAGTTATAGTTAGTGTTACGTAGAAAAACGAAGGCAATAGTTTTTCACTTTATGTTTGATTGCTGTGCGATTGCCCAATTCCTGACTCTTTTTTAATTACCCTTAACAGTACGATGTAATCAGTAAAGACACTGAAAAAAAAAAATCACCAGAAATACTTAGAGTAGGTTATCTGACAAAAGTTCTTTCTTTATCGATTACTTTTTCTTCAAAGGCATTTTAGAAACATCACTGATTAAAAAATAAAAATTTGTTCTTTAACACGCCTTGGACAGTTTTACACAACGTGAACTACGCGATCAACTAACAGTAGTAATAGTAGTAGTAGTGGTGGTGGTGGCAGTAGAAGTAGTTGATGTAGTGGTAGTAGTAGAAGTAGTAGTAGTAATAGTAGTAATAGTTGTAGTAATAGTGGTAGTAGTAGTAGTAGTAGTAGTGGTTGTAGTAGAAGTAGTTGATGTGGTGGTAGTAGTAGAAGTAGTAGTAGTAATAGTAGTAGTAGTAGTAGTAGTAATAGTAGTGGTGGTGGTGGTGGTGATGGTAGTAGTAGTAGTAGTAGTAGTAGCAGTAGTAGTAGTAGTGGTGGTAGTAGAAGTAGTAGAGGTAGTAGTGGTTGTAGTAAAAGTAGTAGTAGTAACAGTAGTATAGTAGTATCAGTAGTAGTAGTGATGGTAATAGAAGTAGTAGAGGTAGTAGTAGTAATAGTGGTCGTTGTAGAACTAGTAGTATAGTCCGTCCAACATTATACGCTTTTCGTTTTTAGCAAATATCTCCAATTTGCTTTGATCAATCTCCGCCAAATTTTGCATAGCTTCCTGTTTCAATTTGTTTTAACAGAGACGTGTTATTCATTTGTGGACAGTTACAGATAAAAAAGTTTTCTTCATTAAAGTATATAAAAAACTCACGAAACACGATGCTTCAAAAAATATCAATTTTACGGTATTCACAGTAGTCTTCTTTTCACGGCAGGTTCACATAAGAGCAAGTCCAAANACACGTACTCTAACATAAAGGCTGAACTTTGTGCAAATTTTTGCATTCCTGATTTCAAGCATCACTGCAAACCTCATTTTTTAATGAACATACCACACCTTCTGGTGCATAATCGAATACATCATTAGAAGGCAGACACACATTTAAACTACATAATCTGGAACAACATGCCTCGATAATACGATCCTGCAGTCAAGCAAGTTCCGTTCAGAGCACTAAGATACCACGAACGTCAAGATAAAAAGAAGAGTCTTCAAGTGTCTTTAAACTGTTCTCTGAAACGCACCAGTGCCTTCTTGGGTGTGAAAGCAACGACGCTCAGACGCTGGAAGAACGAGCTGCCAGCCTTTAGCAATGACAGATCCAGTGAAAAAGGCCGGAAACCATTACTTGACAACTTCGACATGCATGTCATAGAAAGATGCATGTTAAAACTGTTTGAGGACAAAATATACATCACTCTCAAAATACTGAAACGCATCCATGAGACCGAGCACGACCTCAGGATCTAAAAAAAGGAAGTCTCCATTTGGCCGTGAAAAAGGTGGGCTCCAAATTCCAGTCCACAAGAAGATAATCATTTGCACTTGAAATGAGTGAGGAAGAGACTGTCAACTGTCAGGTGTCTTTTCCAAAGACAGTACATTGTAAACCGCCCAGCGTACGAGTCGAGCAAATAAATCTTAGACATGACAGTTTTCAGCTTCTGAGTGCCACTCACAAACCACCAGTCCACGCTGTTTTTCTCTTCCAACTAAACTAATACATTACCAATTATGCAGTATTCATATCTCATGTACATTGACACATTTGATCTTTACTTTCTAACGAAGGAATCGAAACGAACATAATTTAGG
This sequence comes from Ellobium chinense, assembly GCA_033807755.1. Classification (NCBI taxonomy): domain Eukaryota; kingdom Metazoa; phylum Mollusca; class Gastropoda; order Ellobiida; family Ellobiidae; genus Ellobium; species Ellobium chinense. Next base: position 999,687 of record JAWQUT010000083.1, on the reverse strand, counting down.
AGATAACATACAAATTATCACACACATAATTTAGGAGATAATATACAAACTAATCTTTCTCTCTAATGCCCTTCCCTCGTATCTTTTTCAAGTATTAATGTCTCCAGTCTACGGGGAACTCATTAGTCTGTACGTAGGAATAGGACGAATAGGTCATACGAATATGAAGTATGACGGATCGATACGTTGCACAAGACACGGGAATGCTAATTCCCTGATCTATTGGTGCGTCTAAGCGGATTTTGTTACAAAGGATAAAGATGTACATGTATGTTTATACCACGCGAGAGTATTAAATTTTTTCTTTCACATTAAAAAAAAAAAGCCTCAACAAAGTAATCCATCTTCACTATGTCGACGCTAGTTGGAGTTTTTTTCGAAGGTTTTAGACAGAGGGAAAACTTATCCTCCATGATGTTTGCATTGTTCCTCAACGATCTTCAAAGTGTTTTAGAAGAAAAAGGATGTGAGAAAATTCTAATTACTAGTCCTAATCAATTGTATGTCTATATTCAGTTATTACTGTTATTACGAGGTCCATCCCAAAAAAAAGTTTCCCTCCTCAATGACTCACAAACAAAATGATCAAGAACAATGAAACTTGGCATAGTATACCTTCATTTTACGATCTATTCAACGTAGCAACCGCCATTGTCTATGCACTTTTGCATTCTCCGCAACCAGCCGTCAAATGCAGTGACGTAAGAGACTTTGTCCAGCAGTCTGATGGCTGCTTGTGTCGTAAAAATAATGTCTTCTTCTGACTCAAATCTTTGGCCCCGAATGTGCACTTTCATTTTTGGGAAGAGCCAAAAGTCACATGGGGCCAGATCTGGAAAATAGCGTGGATGCTCCAAAACTTCTCACTCGTATTGGTCCAGCAGCTCGGTGACCATCCTGGCAGTGTGCACAGGTGCATTGTCATGATCGAAGATGACTCCAGATTGCAGGAGCCCAGGTCGCTATTTTCTGATGGTTGGTCTCAGTTTATCTTGCAGAACCATTTTGTAATATTGGGCATTGACCGTGGTGCCGACAGGAACTGGCTATCGCAAAATGATACCGGATGTGTCGAAAAAGAACATGTGCATGACCTTCAGAGACCCCTGCTTTCGACGTGCTTTCACTGGGCGAGGTTCATCACTGTTTCTCCACTCAGTAGACTGGTTTTTTTTTGTTTCTGGATCCCACGAATAAACCCACGTTTCATCGCCTGTGACAATTCGATCTAAAAACTTGTGCTCTCTTTGAAATCTGTGGATGAATGGTCTTGAGAATCTCACCCTGGACTCTTTTTGGTCTGGCGTCAACAAATTGGGAACCCATTCTGAGAACATTTTCCTCTTGTCAAGTTTTTCCGTTAGAACCCGGTAAACTGAAGACTTTGAAATGGGCACTTCATCAGCAATCTCTTCACATGATTTTCTCCTGTCTTCAGCGAGAGATTGTTCAACAGCGGAGATTCCTGCATCTCCACGTGCTGTGAGAGGCCGCCCAGTCCGGCTTTCATCATCGGTGTCCACGCGCCCTTCTGAAATGGCTCTCATCCATTTTCTAATATTTTGAATGGTAGGAGCACGGTCTCCTAGAGCAGTCGAAAAATATATGTGAATATCAGGGGCTGACTTACCCAGAAGAATTGAAAATTTTATGATTACCCGAATGTCATATCTCGAGAATGATTCCTTCATTTTCTGAGCATTCATCATGCCGGCCATTGTGATCTAACTGTCAACAGGAAAAGAAAGCTCATTTCAGATCCATTCAGCACTGGTGAACAAAATTTTACAGGGAATTTTCTAAAGAACTCAATGTACAAATGTGCCAAGTTTCATCAGCCTGTCACAAGCCGTCTTAAGTTTATAAGAGAGGGAAACTTATTATTGGGATGGACCTCATATATGCTGATGACACTGTGCTATTTGCTAACAGCCCTGAATCTTTCCAGAAAATACTCGATGAATACTGTGTATATTGTCAATTATGGAAAATGGAAATTAACATTGACAAGTCCAAGGTCATGATCTTTATGTCTTTAAAAAAAATTGAGGAAAACATAAATTTATATTAAATAATTAAGAAATAGAAAGAGTTCAAATATCTTGGTGTTACTATGAACCAAAATAATAGATTTGTTAAAGCAATTAAAGAAAATGTTAGTAGAGCTAGGAAGGCCATGTATGCAATAATAGCCAAAGGCAGAAACCTTAAACTTTCAATTCGTTGTAATTTACATCTTTTCAAGATCATTGTTATACCTATTTTATTGTATGGTTGTGAAGTTTCGGGATTTGAGAGAGTGAATATGATAAAAAAGGTACAAACACATTTCTGTAAAATAATTCTGAAACTACCATCCAAAACACCTACCATGTTCATACTAGGAGCCACTGGATTGCACCCACTACATATTGCTGTCAAAACTCGTTGTCTAAATTACTGGTCTAGAATTATGATGGGAAAAAGGAGTAAATATGTCAAAATTCCACTAGATTGTACCTACGACCATCATAGAAGTAGTGATCAAAAATCAAAATGGATAACTTTTATTGAAGATTGTTTATCAAGTAACGGGTTTCTTTATCTAACAAACAATCCACTTCTTTACAGTCAAGAGACAGTTAGCAGACGATTACAAGATCAGTTTATTCAGTCTTGAAACAGCGAGCTGGAAAAAACTAATAAGGCAAAAATGTACAAGACGTATTTTGGATTTGAAAATTATCTTGACAACATTGCTTGGCCATTACCTTTTTATATACTTAAACTAAGAATCAGCAGCCATAAATTACCAATAGAGACGGACAGGTGGTATGGAACATGTTTAGCTGAAAGAAATTGTAAACATTGTTGTAAAGATAGAGGTGATGAATTTCATTATTTATTCGTATGCCCCCTATTTGCTAATAAAAGGAAAAAATACATTGAACCGTACTACTTCAATCAAAAGGCCAAATATGATGAAAATGTACGAACTTTTCAACAACTCAAAACAATAAAATCACTACAAATTTAGCAAAGTTCTGCAAAACAATTATCAATCATTTCAAATAAGAGCTGAACTCCCAACTATAATTATTACTGTATTGTATTTATTGTATTTATTATATTCTTCGAACGTTTAATGCTCCACCATGTTATAATTTTTAATGTTTGCGATGCATATACTTCTTTCAAAGTCTGCATTAAACCTTTTTGTCATTGCCATTGTCATTGTCATTGATACTCAGCTGTTTTGAGCTCTTTGTCTTCTAAATCTTCTAAGATTCATTCACTTCAGGGTGAAGATATGAGTGAGAGGGGAAGAGAGAGAGAGAGAGAGAGAGAGAGAGAGAGAGAGAGAGAGAGAGAGAGAGTAGTGTAGCCTGAACGAATGGTGAATGATCTGAATGAGTGAGCGAGTGAACTGGTAGTTAGGAACATTTTGCTCACTTACACCAGTCTGAGCTAAATATAACTTGCTGTTTGTGTTGTCAACTTTTAGTTTCAGTGTCAAGAAGCAAAATGTGAACGAGAAGTCTGGAAAATAGGGTCTATGAAATGTTTCTTGATAAATATTCTGGCCAAGTCCCATCACATTTTGGCCCTGCCTCCTCCCCCGCACCCCCACTCTTCTCATTGCCGGTTGTTAACCTATGAAAAGTTCTCGTTATANTGCCTCCTTCCCCTCCCCCGCACCCCCACTCCCCCACTCCCCCACCCTTCTCATTGCCGGTTGTTAACCTATGAAAAGTTCTCGTTATAATGTCTTGTATTCCGACGCAAAAATGATAATTAACACTACTTTGCATTGTTGCTGTTGCTTTACTTTTAAGAAAAGTTTGAATATTCATTTCACAATAATAAGCCACATAGAATCGAATCAATTATGGTCCGACTCATGATAAAATTATTGACACAGCTGACCCTTATTCATCTCCACCCTCTTCTTTCTGCTTAGCACCTTTGGGAGTGAGTAACTGTCTTTTCACAGACTCTGTCTTCTTTAAGGATTACTAATATAGCACACTTTGTTTATGGTCTAGGACATGAGTGCTTAATCTTTTCAGAGAAAGAGAGAGAGAGAGAGAGAGAGAGAGGTGGGGAGAGACAGAGGGACAATTTTCAATATTAGTCAGCATGTGTGTATGTATGTTATATCAGACTATACGACTTTTATATCCCACCTCCACCCCCCACCCCCCTAATCCCGATATTTTTTACGTATTCGTTTTGCACCTTTTGAGAACGCCTAGAAAGGTCAGCCTGACCTAGTGTCACTATAGCGGGGTTTTACTACATAATTCTTCTCGTGGCCATTAATGAACACAAAAACAAAACAGAAGAACTCATGACCCAAATGTGGCCTAGCCCGTATAGAGTGTCAGGAAGTCAAAGAAGCCGAAACACTTGCTAGACGGGGATATCTTCCCTTGTAGAACTTCTGTTGCCTCGCTCTTACAAAACCTCAAGTCTATCCACGATTACAATCCATTTGCCTTTAAAATCAATATTTTTGTGTTTGTGCATAAAGAAAAGTTTACTCTCTATTTCCACACAGATTGAATAGTTGTAATCATCAAATTACTCATATCAAACTTGATGTTGCTTGGTCAAAGCTCCACTAAACTAGAGATATAAGGCGTGTCCCAGTGCGGTCCAGAGATACAACAATAGCAATCTGCCCCCATCAAACATGGCGTTGCTTCGAGATTCAGGTTTGTTGGGAGGCACTTTAACTCTGATTGTGGTGTTGCTTTCTTGAGCGATGGGCAACGTGGGGTCAGGACTCACTTGAACTTTGCCTTCCATGATGACGTCATTTTCTGAAGATGAAAAATCGATACAGTTTATGTACCCGGAACAAAAACAAAAACAACAACGACAACAACCACAACAACAACAACAACAACAACAACAACAACAACAACAACAACAAAGCCATTGTACCATTGAGACACTATAAAGGGCCCAGTCTAAGCTCATGTTCTCTTAAATGTCAACAGTACTGCCTGCTCTTTTCCACACGGCACTGCATTGCACTCTTACTGACACCAGAAGTCCGGCAAATTTCGTAGACAATCATTGTGTCAAGACACTTCCGCCCAGAGCCTGGTTTGAGGTTACGGGCAGAGTTAGGGATAGAGTTAAGGATAAACAAGCAAACTGGGACAGTCCCTAGAGCTGCTTCGGTGACGACGCTTTGGGGCCGCTAGTTCGAATCTCCCAAAAGAGCGGTATCTGCGGGATGAGGAAGACTACGACCAGTGTCCGAGCCGGGGGGGCTTGGCTGATGGCAAGGCCTGGCCCAAGATCTCCACACATACCTCCACGAGGTGGCAACTGGAAACGATCAGCGCCCCTGGTAATGTTACCGGACGTGATCGGCAAAATGTGTTGGGGCTCTATGCCACAGACGCAGGCCAACCGGCCCTCGGGGCAACGTGTCTAGGTCCTCGCAGATGGCCGAAGGGTCTTGCTTGACCGATCTGCGGTCGGAATATGAGTCTGCCGTCTCGCCATCATGGGCGGGGGGGGACATAGGGACAACGACACAGTTGAGGCATGTGTTTCGAGCGCTTAGGGCCATACATGCCCGACGGCGTAACGACCGTGCCAGTCATTGATGGGGCCGCGCAGGGGAGCCGCGGACCATCGCACTCTTTCCTATCCGGTGGGCGAGCTCTACCCCAGGTGGCCCGACTGCCATAGTAAGGAGGACCGCCGTCTCTCAAAGGTATCTCGCAACAGTCCAACGCAAGCTGAGTGCCCAGCGGTAGAGTGGCCAGGACCCGGAGGCTGGGGTGAGCTGAAGGGACCCCAGTCTGGGCTGCCCTGGGGATACGGAATAGGGTGGGTGTTCATCTTAGTAAGCATTCGCTAACCCCGCTCTCTTGCAACAGCAAACCGGTCAGGGATCTTTATCGTTTTTCTTTACCCAATGGACCGATCGAGTCACAACTACCGCACGCAGGCCCCATACCATTGGTAACGAATATTCCTGGTGATCGCGTGGCACTTGTAAGTACGTCATGAGTCCCTTTATAATTTCAGCTTTGTGGTTGTGCTCGCTTGTAGCCTTAGACCCTTCGGAGAACGGGGGCGGTCCGCAGAGCCACCGATTCTTAGGGCGGGTGGCCCTCCATCCCACGTCCCCTCGAACGCAGACTACCCCGTGGATTGGCGAGTCGGGGTAGCCAGCTAGGACCTCAGAGGCCCGAAAGTAGGCCCAGTCATTGGCCTGCCGGCACGGTGATCCTAAGCGGGGATAGGCTACGACTCCACACCCCCATTTCAATTCGGCCGGAGGATACCATCCGTCCTGCCCCATAGGAGTTCATAAAAAGCCTCTTTGCAACTCTCGGGTCTCCCCTCCTGTGTTCTTTGGAGGGGCGACTTGGCGAACTCGGTGGGCGTGGAATTGACCACACGAAATGCTCAGACACCTGGGACAGTCCCTAGAGTTTGTCATTGTCTAGAAATAATCTCACGTGTGCTTTCTCTTTTCTAATCTGATCCTAATCCTTTATCAAGCTTTAGGCAGGAACCTCATATAAACCTGCCAAGCTATACTTATTATAATATATCGATCTTGGACCGTTGACAGTTACGCTGATTGTTTGCGAAGTATCACTAAAAAGTTCCTCTAAATGCCTGTTGAAAAAAGAAAAGAAACCTTGATGCCTTAGGGCAAAACAGACTTTCGTCCTGTGGATATTGATTGAAGCTGAACTCCACATACCTCGTGCGCCAGAAATATACCATGCTCATATATGCCAAGGTCAATTTTTGACATTTTGAGATATTTGGCGCTTTCAACCTACTGCCCACAGCAAAATAATGAAGTAGATATGTTAGCTTGTAAAATAGGGATTTAAAAACTTCTCGGGTTTTTCTTTTAATATGTAGTAAAGAAGATACACGGAAGATCATAATAATATAAACAACTCAAAAGCATTTTTAAAAAACTGATAATGCCGAATGTGGAATGAGCGTGATGAAAACTTAGACAAGCTCCCAAGGTGAAAAATCTCACCTATTCTTGGAACGACGTCACTGAGTTTTTCACCATTGGCCGCGGTCATGCGGATGTTGATGGGACCTTCTTGCCATTCCGTGTTGTCCTTGATTTCCCAGAAGCCATCGGGGCTGTGAGTGGCATTGATCCACACACCTTTCTTTTCCATTTCTACTTCGGTGATTGGGATTCTGACAAGGAACAGACGGACAGACACATTAAGGACATAACGAACGTCACATGACCTGCGGGGACCAAACAAACGTGGCCCTGATTATTCGAAACGACTTACGAGGAAACTGAGAGGGGAAGAACAAAAAGGAGAGTGGATTTTCTAAAATTGTTACGTGTGAATTCATACTGATGCCCACCCGGCTCATCCAGGCTTTTAAAACTGTTTTAAGACAGTTCACAAAATGAAGTGCGCATTCCAAGGTGTGCACGAGTGGTCTCTCACCTGGCGTTTCTGATCTGCAGCTTGACATACCACTGATTACTGCCCTGGAAACTGTACTGAATGCTGGTGCTGCCCACCGGACACTGGACAGCCTGAATGGTGATATCCCATCGTCCATCTCCTTCCAGGGCGAAATCCACATCGCCTGGAGAACAACGGCTGAGATTTAAGAGGGAGATGCTACCTTTTCCTAGACGTTGTAATACAGAGTGTATGGTGTGCAACTTACTATCATACCTCACTGGAGTTTATTTGCAATATTGCACACCAAAGTGCTGAATAGTTCAGTTTTTTTCTTCGCTGGGGGAGGGGGGACAACTTATTTGCGACAACACCGGTTGTTTCGTGTCAGATTTCATGTTATACATTGAGATACCTTTATTCATGGCCCTTTCGAAGATTTTTTAGGATTTTCTATCAAGGCACAAAGTTGCTTCACTGAACACTGTTGTTAGTTCCCCGTAATAATGCGTTAGGACCGAAATCCAGAAAGACCTTGGTAGTGTCTTGCACAAACATTTCAAAAAGAGACTTAGGTGAAATCTAGTGTGAAACAATCGGTGCTATAGCAATAAGTGACAGTGGTCCTAACATCACCATCCTCCAGGGAGAAAAATGCACCATTCAGCACTTCGGTGTGCAATTTTGCATAGAAACTCCAATACACTATGGTGAGAAATTAATACCACGCAACCAACATTACAATCTCTGAGAAAGGAGCACAGTTTTCCTTACTGGCAACTGGTTATAAGTCCTCCCTCTGATGTTGCTTTGCAGATGTGTTGATGCCTCGTCACAGGTGCAGTAAAATGTGTATAAAAATTGTGCACNAGAGTCACCTGCCCACCTAGCGGCCAGGCCGAGGTGCGGCCACTTTACAGAACTAGACCTCAAATGGACTGTATTCACACAAAATTCCAAAGTGACTTCCGTTAGTTCAATAGAACGTGTTTTGGTTACATCCGATACATCTTCAACCGTTAGAGTGGAAGAGGCGGCAAATTTTGGTTTGCCCTTTGTAAAATAAACTCCAGTGAGATTTTCAAGTAGGTTGACTCATTTATACATGAATTTATTGCTGTGGTTTTGTTGTGGGTATGTCTTAAAATATTTAAAGTTTAATATGGTGGATAGAACAAAATGATTATAAGGCAAATTGTGGAGGTACGGGGGTGGCCGCATCCAGGCCAGGCTAAATTTTATGTTGGGCTTGGTGCGGCCACACATAAAGAAAGAAAATCGCAGGAAAGAGAAATCCATCTAGAGCTAGACCTAAACTTTCCAAACTAGGACTTTGAAAGCCGACGCTTCCAGGCCCACTAGATCTAGTAGTACAGTAAAGATCATTAACCTTGACCTGGACGCCAACACTATAGTACCGGTACACTATTCCCATGCCAGTTGTAGATCATCTAATGCTTTGAGGGCATAGAGGAAACACTAATAGACCAAATGAAATATTATATAGCCTACACAGGTAATGTTCAAGGTTAAGTTCAATTTTATTTCAATTATTATTTTAATGTATAGGCACTCTGGATAATGGCACAATGCATACGCTTGACGGGATTTGTCGGGCATCAAAGTAAAGCCCCAAAAGCCGCAGTGTTGTCTGGAGATGAGTTGAACAATCGCATAAAGCCTCCTGTGGCTGGTTACCATTACAGGTATCTTTGTAAGAGACTGCTAGTTTCAACTAAACTTCTTCTGGATCTAGCAATTCCGATATGCGGCCGGGAAATAGACCTAACATACACGCCAAACGGTGCCGGCGAAAGCGACACTAAGAAGAAACGCGCGTCAGCATTGATATTGCTGTGTACTCTACGGCATAACGGAATGCCATTATGTATACTGTACTGTACTGTACGAGATGATTTTCAGTACAAGAAAACTGTTTAAGCGCCCGACTTCATTGCAGAATGCATTCACGGTATTCTTTTTCATACTGACAGTCGATTTTCGGATTTTGAAGAGTACGAATCCTATTTTCGTAACGAGGTCACATTTTCCTATGAAATACGAAAATTTCGTACTGGTTGGCAGCTCTGGTTTGTGTAATACTGAAGATCGTTGTTTTTTCTTTTTGGAAACTGAAAATAGTGTATGTTGTTTTTTCTGAGTATCGTTTTGTGCAGATTTAGAATAGTCTACATATTTTCTGAGTAAAGTTGCATAAAGGTTCATCTCTGAGTTATGAAAAGGTCTTTGTACTGTCTGTATTCATTTGTTCCCATTTTGTACATCTGTGGGCTTGTTTTCCTGTACATTTACATGCGGCCGTACTTTGGTCATGCTTTTGTTCGCATCTAGGAGAGATGGCCGCACTTAGGGCTTACCAGTGACCGCACCTCGGCCAGGTGGCCGCACCGTGGCCATTTTTCCTGACAACATTTTATTAATCTCTGCCATAAATAACAACAGTGAGTGCCTCTCGCCACTTTCAATCCACAGTTATCTTCACATGTCCTAGGTACGGACAACAAAAAACGTTCTAGGTGTGATAGTGGAGCTAATATAAAGGGAAGTTCGCTCGTGGCCGCAAGTGGGCTGGTGACTCTACCTTTATTCATGGCCCTTTCGAAGATTTTTTAGGATTTTCTATCAAGGCACAAAGTTGCTTCACTGAACACTGTGGGCTTGTTTTCCTGTACATTTACATGTTGTTAGTTCCCCGTAATACTAATAATGCGTTAGGACCGACATCCAGAAAGACCTTGGTAGTGTCTTGCACAAACATTTCAAAAAGAGACTTAGGTGAAATCTAGTGTGAAACAATCGGTGCTATAGCAGTAAGTGACAGTGGTCCTAACATCACCATCCTCCAGGGAGAAAAATGCACCATTCAGCACACCGGTGTGCAATTTTGCATAGAAACTCCAATACACTATGGTGAGAAATTAATACCACGCAACCAACATTACAATCTCTGAGAAAGGAGCACAGTTTTCCTTACGGGCAACAGGATGTCGTAAGAGGAGTGTACCGTGTTATGGTGAGGTTATAAGTCCTCCCTCTGATGTTGCTTTGCAGATGTGTTGATGCCTCGTCACAGGTGCAGTAAAATGTGTATAAAAATTGTGCACCAATGTGCGAAATGTTAAGATTATTTTTTGACTTTCAGAAATGTTAAGTTTTCTTCAAAAGCGTTATGAAAATAAGTTTTGCTGAAAGGCGCCGTCGATATAACAAAAACGGAGACATCTTTGCAGAGGAGACACCGACTGCAAGTGACAGCCAGAGGTGGGTGGGTCTATTGATATAGTATAGCCAGTGGTATAATAATATGAGATTACAAATACGATGATAAATTTCACTGATTTTAATTCAGTCGCACTCTACATTTCGGATTGGTATTTTTGTTCAATTTTCACGAGAAAAGCATTTCGTGCTGCAAACAAATTTTGCAGATCGCTAGTTTAAAGTCCCTCCGAACACTATGATGAAGAAAATTAATATGACAAGGACTAATATTTGACATACGAAAGCAAAATCTATCTGAGTCAAAGCAGTTTCCACGCTCATTTGTGGGCGGGGCCTGCTGTCTGATGGTAATGCGGCATTATTACGTATAATGTAACGTCTGGCAACCGATACACTAACACTGAACTGAAAAATTCGACCACCGCCCTACAAGGTTAGCGCTGGCATGCGAATTAGGTATTTTCAGCTCCATCACGTGACCTAGGAAATCTTGCTCACACGATGGTTTGTTTACATGCTCTGCTCATGTATGATTACTCGTCATTTATCAAAATAGCCTAGCAATCCCTAGATCACGTGGTGTAACTGGCCCGTCTGAAAATACCTCATTTGTTCTACTTTCGCACCTAGCATAGTCGATTAAAGGTGAGAACTGGTTCTACTGTAGCTGCAAGACAAGGCTTCATATGTGATTTCTTACCCTCCTTACACTCTGGGCACAGGTCTTTAACAAACACATTGAACGTTCCCGTCAGAGGATCACTGCCTTTTCCATTTCCGCTTCCTATTACCTGAGATGGAAAAAAACCATTGGAGAGCTTTCATTTCAAGTTCGGATCTCTTAACGGCAGAGACATTTACAAATCCCATACTCACGTGTTATGATAATTTTAATAATAATAATAATAATAATAATAATAGCAAGGCGCTTTTTAAGTTTCGTATCCCGGCTAACGCCCGCTCACGCGACTTTACACTATTATTACCCCAGCAAGCTTGTTCAGTCTAAGACGTTTTCTATTTACTGGGAAGCATACAGTGCCGCAGCCATTTACAGGCGCTGATTACTAGTATTCTGACAATATCTTCCACTGCCAATAGGCAAGTACCCATTCCACAGACAGGTGGACTGAGGAAAATGTGAATGAAACGCTTTCCCAAGGCACTTACAACACGATCATGGTCGGGAATCGAACCCACGACCTTTAGATCTTGAGTCCAACGCCGAACGAAGGGCCTCGGATGCCTTAGCAGAAAGAGGGCCTGTTCACTTTTTATCACATTGTTTCTGGTTTGGTTGACCCGGTCAGTCTTGTTAACTTGTCTTCTTTTGAATGACACAGGCAAAAGTTCATTCACATTGGAGCAGAATTTCATGAACTGGTCAGATATGTCGATATGTCCAAACACTGTCGGGTCAGCCTGGACACCCTCCTCTTAAACACAACTGCCCTACAGGAAATGACGAACTGAAGCTTTATGGACCACTTCTGGCTACCGTTCCGGTAGCTCTCCGGGTTCTACGTTGACTTCAGGGAAGGCAAAATTTCTGCTTCCCTCACGACATACACTTTGCAACATTCCATAAGAATGCACTGGATGCCTTACATTGACCTCAGAATGTGCTAGAGCGCTCCAAATGCTTCAACAAGAACATTATCTGTCTGAACTCATGAATGAATCTAAGGTTTTGTTCTTTCTGATCGTGCGTTTCCTTTATTTCCTTGATGACAGCATCTTACTTGTTTCCTCTGGGCGGAAGCCCTGTGTCACCATGTTGTCCAAACATTCGGAGATGACGTGACCGTTTAGCTCTTATTCAGAGGTGCTCTGAGGTGATAGATTACAAAGTTTTCTCAGTATCTAAATATAGCACTAGTCTTGAAAACAACAGATCTGATTGGATTAACCCAACAGTCGACCCAGCACCGGTTTCAGTTAACTCCTGGTAGTTTGTAAGAAAACTGCAAGGGAACGTCCGGGAACTGTAAATTCAGAAACAATGGGATGAAAATCACCGTGATACGAAAGAAACGCACTTCCTTTTTCAGGTCACGCTGTATGCGATAATATAAAGCTAATATTCAACTTTTACAAAAGTTATCTACTCTACATTCCATCCAGGAATGCTGACTGTCCGACAGTGCAGCAGGTGGTCTGTATTGCATTCTCTACTAGAGCTTTCTGCCTGTGAAATTTGAACTTTTCGCCTTTACTGAGCAACGCGGTTTGCCGAAAAAAATGTTAAGGTCTCTTGATTGATCCGTGTCATCTGTGACATTAGGCCCGGCTCATATAAGAAGAAACGCGAAACGAGAAACTGGAAACGCCGAAACCCGAAACGTCTCACACTACACATCACCTGATCACATAGGCCTAGTCATGGTCTGTTCACTAGGTAACATTTGACAATATGGATTCCTCCGATGAAGACACATTGGTGGCATTATTGTTATTGAGAAAAAGAAGGAAAGGAGAAACAGCAGCTTGTGGTGCCATGAGCATTTTTTATTCAGAAACACAATGATGATATTGTTGGACCTGGTGTTCAAATGTTCATGTATAAGTAATAAGTATTACTTCGGCAAAGCAGAGAAAAGTTTCACTATATAGTACACACTTGCCCTGAAACGCGGCACGAAATGTCAACAAGACCACTTTTCCTCCTCATGTCGCCACACGCATTTCGCATTTCTGGCGTGTCGTTACTTCCTATGTGAGACTGTCGTTAAAATCTTTGTTAACACTGTTGTTTACACGCATGACGCATGTCGGGTTTCCAGTTTCTCGTTTCGCGTTTCTTCCTATGTGAGCCGGACCATAGAGTGAGTGTTGGGGACCGTCTGATGTACTCACCCTCATACACAAGCCACAAGTGAGAGAGCCCAGGTACTGAGGAGCGTTCAGAGCTACCAGTGCGTTCATCCTAGGGTTGACAGCAGCGGGAGGGAGGTTTTCCGAGGTTTTCGAGTAAGTGCATGAGCCATCGATAACTTTGCCATAGTAGGTACCCTGGCAGGCAGAGAACAAGTAGTGAGGAAGGTAGGAGATTGAATAGTGCCAAGAGGGATAGAGTGGTCATTCATGCATCCACTCACTCACTCACTCACTCACTCACTCACTCACTCACTCACTCACTCACTCATGCACTAGCACACTGGAGGGAAAGATGTTTACAAACGTTGGTATAACTAATGGTTTTGCCATCTGCGTCCTTGCCGCTAACTCTCACTTCTCTCTCTCTCTCTCTCTCTCTCTCTCTCTCTCTCTCTCTCTCTCAATCACTCACTCACTCTGTTTCTCTCTCTCTCTCTTTCTTTCTTACTCTTTCTCTATTTCTCTCTCTCTCCCTCCTTTGCTCTTTCTCTGTTGTTCAATATCTCTCTCTGACTGGCTCCATATTCTCTTCTCTCTTCTCTTTCTCTTTCTCTTCTCTTCTCTTCTCTTCTCTTCTCTTCTCTTCTCTTCTTCTCTTCTCTTCTCTTCTCTTCTCTTCTCTTCTCTTCTCTTCTCTTCTCTTCTCTACTTCTCTCTTCTCTTCTCTCTTGTTGTCAAACCGGTATTACTCACATCTCCTTTATATGTTTTATGAAACAGGTCTAGCACAGCTGTGTTTGGAGCGGCCGCTGCAAGACAATTATAGTATAGCAATTAGTTAACAAAATACGACAAATATTTAAGTAAGAATATATACCACCACCCGCCCCCCCCCCTATTAAATTTTAAGGATAAAAGATAAAAATAATCACTCTCATTTACACTAAAGTGATGCCATATAATGCTATCACAATGCCATATAAAGTCATACATTTCATTCACGATAATATACATATTATTGCAAGTCACTGTTAGTCGCCGCAATGCAGCGCCCTGTCCTCTTCACCCAGTCAAATGCCAGGTAGTCGTTCACACCTGGGTAGAATGGAGAAATAGGAGTGAAGTGTCCTTCCCATAGATACCACTTCGTAAAGTAGTGGGTCCGAAAGTCGAATACACAAACCTGTACCAGCGTTTGTGTTTGAGTGTTAACTTTTCCCTTCAGCATGACAAAATTATCTCAACTCCAGAACTTTAGGACTAGATTTGTTAACCATACAGATGTCGTGCGAGAAGAAGTACACTGACCTCTTACTCAAATCAGGGGTCCTTTTTATAGTTGTCACCACTTGTCATGGTGAGGAAGTGTGCGCACATTACTAGACGTTTGTTAAACAATGTGATGTTATTTGCGGAGACCGGAAATGAGACCTCATCAAAATGGTGGCAACCATCTACAGTTTCAAATTTGTTAGTAGAACATTGTTTCAAAGGGGTTGTATCAGAGGACTATGTGGCAAGAACTGACGGTGATATGCGTGGTAATGTATGAGGCAAAGATATCAGTATAGCAAACACCGCTCGCCAATCAATGCATTTGCAATTCTTTGCTCTTCGGCATTAGTTAAATAGATCCTGGCTTGCCTAGACTGAAATGTCCTCTGCTTAGGACCGCCCACAAAATATAAAGAACGCCCCTTTGGCGCAGCCGCCGGGAGCAAACAAACGGCTGAACTTGATTTGAGCGTACATGTGTAATACCCAAACTTGATTTGAGCGAACTCAGGTAGCCTAAATGGAACTTGATTTGAGCGAACATAAATTCCTTTATAAGTCAATAACAGCACATTGACATGCGATACCAAAATTCATTCGATACAGATTGGTGTATATTCTGCTGTTAAGCCACATGACTGAAGTTTCCTCCACCAGGCTTGTGCGACATGAAACGTACATGCTTTCATCTCCGCATCTGGCCAAACTTCATATACAGCGGCGTGCATTGAAACTTCTAGGTCTAAATGTATCGTTGTCATCTGCAGACGAAGTTCCAGCTTGGTACAAACCTCCTGTAGAAAAGTTAGCATTCTTGGGTACGTGTCTTGAAGCTTATTAGGAAGAAGAATGTAAGCACATAGGGATGTAGATATCACTCCTCATTCCATGTATTGTGTATAATTGAAAGAAGTAACGTGGGCAGAATTTGAAAGTCCCATCTGCGTAAATTAATGTCAACTACTTCACATTATTGTTTTGATTTTCTTCTCTATCTGACTCTCTGTCTCCATACTCCTCTTTCACCTCCCCACAGGTGAGGAGTAGGCGACGAACGACTTTGTTCACATTTTGTTTACGAGCTTTTTTGGTATACTGAAAAACGGGTGATGGTATCNGGGGGGGGGGGGCATATTTCTTGAGTAAAAAGGTAATGACATCTTAATTTTCGATTACGGTTACGCTCAAATCAATTACGCTCAAATCAAGTACGCTCAAATCAAGTACGCTCAAATCAAGTTGAATAAAAACCAGTCATACGTAAAGTACGCTCAGATCAGGTTCTCCCAAACAAACAGCCCAGATCCAACCTTTCCCTAGAGTTCTATTCACGCCGGTCTGCAGTCTGCAGCATTTCCAGTTATCCCTTTAACTATGCGAAATCAACCGACCCACCGACCAACCAGCCATACAGCCAGCAAGCCACCCAGCAAACCAACCAACCAACTAAGCAGCTAACCAATACGGACAAAGACACGCCAATCTCCAAGTTCATATTTATGGATGCAGCACATTTTCTTACCCGCCAGGGCTACCAGCAAATATAGATAAGACAAACATCTTGACAGGTACATGACTTCAGCAGTCTTGTAAGCTTCCTACAATGACTACACGTAAAACAGTGGACTGTTTACCTAAGACATTACCGTGGTCAAGAAACCTTCAAATATCGCCAAGATCATAACATTTTTAGGGAATTCCCAACACAAGATTTTGTTGAAGGTGTGCAACAATAAAAAAAAAAGTAAGAACCAGCTTCACTTCGTCTAAACTGCGCGAAGGGAGAAAAGGATAAAAGAATAATCTCTAAGGTACCGTTCTGATTGCTGCGCGCTAGATGTTTGCTACAAATTGCAACATCTTTTGGGTAGACCGGAAGTGAAAGGTCGGCAAGATGGTGGCCACCATCTACGATTTCAAATTTGTTGGTAGAACGTGGAACTTTTTATCAAAGCCCTTGTATTGCATGACAATGTGGCAAGAATCAACGGTGGTATGTATGCTGATGAATGAGGCAAAGATTCAAGTGTAGCAAACACCACTGGCAAGCTAGTTATAGTTAGTGTGACGTAGAAAAAGGAAGGCAATAGTTTTTCACTTTATATTTGATTGCTGTGCGATTGCCCAATTCCTGACTCTTTTTTTAATTACCCTTAACAGTACGATGTAATCAGTAAAGACACTGAAAAAAAAATCACCAGAAATACTTAGAGTAGGTTATCTGACAAAAGTTCCTTCTTTATCGATTACTTTTTCTTCAAAGGCATTTTAGAAACGTCACTAATTAAAAAATAAAAATTGGTTCTTTAACAAGCCTTTGACAGTTTTGCACAACGTAAACTACGCGATCAAAATTGTGCATAGGTTTCACCGATGGATGGAAACTTCTTAATAAGTCAACTCCAACGAAGCTCACTTCCGGTTAAAGCAACATGTGTGGTAGTGTAACTACTTCATCAACTCTCGCTTCCGAAAATAGAAGCTGCATCAGTCAGTAAATGCCAGTGTAAATGTCCTAATCAGCCAATTGTATTCCTATGACAATGGAAAGTTGAAAGCGGAAATAGTGACTGTTGGAGTTGTGGCTTGCAATGCCCAGATGACCGTGCACGCATAATAACAGAGACCGGGTCTACTACTGCAACTCTCACGACCCGAGCTCGACTTTGCTTACAAGCTCATGAATAATAATAACAGTAGTAGTAGTAGTAGTAGTAGGAGTAGTGGTGGTGGTAGTAGAAGAGTAGAGGTAGTGGTAGTAGTAGAAGTAGTAGTAGTAATAATTGTAGCAGTAGTAGTAGTGGTAGTAGTGGTGGTGGTGGCGGTGGTGGTAGTGGTGGTGGTAGTAGTAGTAGTAGTAGTAATAGTAATAGTAGTAGTAGTAGTAGTGGTGGTGGTAGTCGTGGTAGTAGTAGTAGTAGTAGTAGTAGTGGTGGTAGTAGTAGTAGAAAAAGTAGTAGTAGTACTAGTGGTAGTAATAGAAGAAGTAGTAGAAGTAGTAGTAGTGGTGGTGGTGGTAGTTAGTAGCAGAAGTAGTAGAGGTGGTGGTGGTAGTAGTAGTAGTAGTAGTAGTAGTAGTAGTAGTAGTAGTAGTAGTAGTAGTGGTGGTGGTGGTGGTGGTAGTGGTGGTAGTGGTAGTTGTTGTAGTAGTAGTAGCAGCAGTAGTAGTAGTGGTGGCATTAGAAGTAGTAAAGGTAGTAGAAGTAGTGGTAGTAGTAGAAGTAGTAGTAGTAGTAATAGTAGTAGTAGTAGTGGTGGTGATGGTAGTGGTAGTAGTAGTAGTGGTGGTGGTTGTAGTGGTAGTAGTAGCAGTAGTAGTAGTGGTGGTGGTGGTAGTAGTAGTAGTAGTAGTAGTAGAAGAAGTAGTAGTAGTAGTGGTAGTAATAGAAGTAGTAGTAGTAATAGTAGTAGTAGTAGTAATAGTAATGGTGATGGTGGTAGTGGTAGTAGTAGTAGTAGTAGTAGCAGTAGTAGTAGTGGTGGTAGTAGTAATAGAAGTAGTCGTAGTAGTTGTAGTAGTACTACTAGTAGTGATAGGAGGAGGAGGACTTTTATTGAATCCATAAGGAAACTGGTTTACCATGGCATATACTGTAATATTATACATCGTGTCCATAATACAAACACACAAAACAGCATACATCATGCATCAAAATAATAATATGTTTTACAAATGAAACGCATAACAAAGTCATTACTGGTGGCCTGTGAAGCAGCACGGCGGTCCAACCAACTCCAAAGCCAGATAATCATTTACACTTGAAATCAGTGAGGAAGAGAGTGTCAACTGTAAGGTGTCTTTTCCAAAGACACTACATTGTAAACCGCCCAGCCTACGAGTCGAACAAACAAATCTTAAACATGACAGTTTTCAGCTTCTGAGTGCGACTCACAAACCACCAGTCCATGCTGTTTTTCTCTTCCAACTAAACTAATACATTACCAATTATGCAGTATTCATATCTCATGTACATTGACTCATTTGATCTATGCTTTCTAACGAAGGAAACGAAACGTACATAATTTAGGAGATAACATACAAATTATCACACACATAATTTAGGAGATAACATACAAACTAATCTTTCTCTCTAATGTCCTTCCCTCGTATCTTTTTCAAGTATTAATGTCTCCAGTCTACGAGGAACCCATTAGCCTGTACGTAATAATAGGTCATACGAATACGAAGTATGAAGGATCGATACGTTGGACAAGACACGGGAATGCTAATTCTCTGATCTATTGGTGCGTCTAAGCGGATTTTGTTACAAAGGATAAAGATGTACATGTATGTTTATACCACGCGAGAGTATTATTTATAATTTTTTTCCTTCAGAAAAAACAAACAAACAGACAAATGCCTCAACAAAATAATCCATCTTCACTATGTCGACGCTAGTTGGAGGTTTTTATCAGGAGGTTTTTTTGTTACAGTGGGTTTGGGTGAAAGGGGCTGAGATAATCGGCTCTGATAGCACATTACATACGAGTACACGGTGAAAACTGCGATTACTTTAGCCGAAGTACAGAATGAACAGATACAAACCGATGCTCAGGTGGGACAAAGTTTATGGTGGGGAGGAGAAGGGGTGGGGG